>JAGKPY010000092.1:0-103365 GCA_022609225.1 Boeremia lycopersici
ATAGTAGTTAGTTATACTATTATTTATCTTATATATAGAAAGATCTACTATAGTCTACTTAAGTCCCTTGCTTTTCTAGTCTATAGTAGTATATAAAGACGTCTACTACTTCTAGGTAGATAATAATTAAAGCATACCTTAGATATTAATAAAAGGATCTATGCTCTTAGGTAGTATATTACCTAAGTTAGTAGCTATATTAAGTATATACTCTATATCCTTAAATATCTACTTATCTAGTAGGAACCTTAATAGTTAGCTATTTAGTAGTTAGAAGAGGACTATTATAATAACTATTATAGATATACTGTTTTTTAATTAGCGTGAAGTTATAGTATAGACTAGGCAGAGGTAGGGCACTTATATCTCTTGCTAGTTTAATCTTGCTTCTAGAAAAGGCACTAAAGAACTAGCACTAATAGATTATTACTATTATGTTTTACTCTATAGTAGTAAATAAATGCTAGAAGGGGAGGACTAGCAGCTTAGATTATAGGTTAATGTGTAGTTTAGCTGTAGGATTAACCTTAAGGCAGTAATAATAGGTAGCATAGAGCTAGCTATACTATATCTCTTATTAGTTATTATATAATATAAGACAACGTGATTACTAGTATATACACGTGATTTTAGTCTAAAGATACTCTAAATATTATTATAGAACTCTATAGAGCCTAGAAGAATATATTTAAAGAGAGCTTATATAGAGGTAATAGTTAGGTAATAGTCTAGTAAGAGTTAAGAGTAAGACTTACCTATAGCATCCTCTTATTTATCTTATAGATAAAGGCCTCCTATATATAGTAAGATAAGAAATAAATTATTTTAGTAATTAAGAATAATGTCTTTGCCTACTTAGCCTACATAATACGCTACATCTTTAAAGTATAGAAAGTTATAAGTATAAGTATGCCTTATTAAGCTTCTTTCTTATTAACAGCCTCTATATCTAGGTCTATATAATCCCTAGGTGCACTACTATAGATAATAACAAAGCTAGGCGTTGTATATATAAGTAATTAAAATAGAAAAGCTAGTATTATAGTTAGTGTTAGAGTAGTAGCTAGTAGTATAAGGTAATTAGGGAGCTAATATATAATAGCCTAAGGCTTATATAGTAAGTTGTTAGCTAGAATATCTAACGCGTTTAGGTCCTAAATATATATAAGGCTAGTCTAATACGTGCCCTTAGTAAGTCTATATATATTAGTACTATTATAAAGACTATTATAGTAATAAATATATAAGACCTAGGTTAATATATTATTAGACTAAGCTTAGAGGTTCTTTACTAAGATATTATAGGCAGCTATATTAGTAGTAGCTTCTAGTAAAGCCTTTATAGTAGGGTCTTTAAGAAAGACTCTATTCTAGAAATAGGAGTTTATAATATTATTATTATTTTTATCCTTACTCTAGAATTGTGCCTCTCTAGTCTTATTCTTATTTACCTTTTAGTTCTTTAAAGTATACTTATTAGTAGAGTATTTACCCTTAGTCTTATATTGCTTTAGTACTAGAGCGTCTACTATAGTAGTATAATAGTTAGTGTAATAGTTTATAATAGGCTAGTGCTATATAGTAGTTATAGTATAGTTAGTATAAGAGTCTTAGTAGTAAGCTTAAGAATAAGATAAGTAGGCTAAAGTCTATAGCTAGTAGCTACTGCCTAAGTATACTAATATTATATATAAGAGGTAAAAGAATATATTTTCTTATTTTTAACATAATTACACTTAAGTTTAATATTTCTTAGTAGGTTTAGTGTGCTAGTAAAGAACTACTAAATAGACTATTACTCTAACTACTACTTCTTAAGAAACTATATAGTATTACCTATTTACCTATCTAAGAGTAAAAATCTCTAATACCTTTACTATTTGTAGTGCAAATTTACTCTATCTTTTAAAGTATACTATAGAATAGTATAAGTCTTATAGAATAGAGTAAAGTTAACCTACTAGTTTAGAAATAACTAATAAACTATTACTCTAACTATTATATATAAAGAATAAGTATAATATTAATATTTTTAGGTACTTACTATAGGTAGGTAAGTATAGAGTCTATAACTTTACTTTTACCTTTACTATACTAGCTATAAGTATATTAATGCTAACTTTTAAACTTATCTTATAACCTTAACTACTATAACTACTATAACTATAGTATAATGCTCTCTTTACTTATATACCTACTACTACTATATACCTCCTGCTATAGCACACCTACTACTATAGCTCCCTATAAAAACACTATAAAAGGTAGCCTACCTTCTACTAGAAAGACTATGCCTAGTAATATAAGAAGTAGTAATAGTTCCTATAACAGTTCTTTATAATTATATGCTAATCCTAGATAGTCCTAACTAGTAACTATACTTCTACTAGAGGTAGCTCTAACAACTTATACTTAGCTAGGAAGACAGCATATAAGATATCTACAAATATAATAAGTAAGACAAAGGCCTCCTCTACTCTAAAGCACTCTAAGATCTTATATACTTATAAGAAGCTAAGAGCACTAATATATTATAGTATATTAAAAGTATATAGCTTAGCTAAATATAAAGGGTACACCTAGAAGTAATTAGCTAGAAGTAAGTAATATAAGTATTACTTATTTAAGACTATTACTAAACTATTATAGGAATAGCTCTACTAGAGATTAGGTATTATTAAAAGACTACTAGCACCCTATTACTACTATCTCCTTTCTACTACTTAATTTAAGAGGTAGGTAATAAGCTTTCTTTATAGCTAGACCTCTAGTAGCAGGCTTAAGCCCTTAACGCACTATAAGAGGGAGCTAAGGACTTCCTTACCTAGGTCCTAAGTAGTATATGTTTGCTTATAATAGTTTATAATAGTTTAATACTTTCTAGCTACTAACCTCTATACTATATATGCTAAATATGTTATAATTATGCCTAGTAATATGCACCTTACTACTAAGTATATATCTATTCTTAGTAGTTAGCTATAGGTTGTTAGAACTTAGGATATAAAGGTTAAGAACTATAGAAGTGTAGCAGCTTCTATTAACTAATAACACCCCTATTAGGCTAAGTAGGATACTAAGAAGAAGAAGAATAAAGAGAGGCAGTATACTATAAAAGAAGATAATAATAGTAATACCCCCTATAATAGTAATAATAAGGACACTAGCATCTATATACTAGATAATAGTAAAGGTAATAATAGTAACTAGAAGACTATTACTAACTCTAATATAACTATTACACTAACTATTATAAATAGTAGTTCTAGTTTATCTTTATCTATATTAAGCGCAGCTATAATTCTTAACTAATAAATAAGTAACCTAGCTAACTAATTATAACTTATAAGTAACCTAGGTATTATATCCTTAACACTTCCTAGTTAGGACCTCCTATTTATAGTAGGTATTATGTTAGGTCTCCTAGCTCCCCCTACTTGCAGGATAACATAAGGTATAACTTCTAAGGATAGCCTAAGGTGTATTAAACCTACACTATTACTATAGGCTCTAGATTAATTTAGTAGTAAGAAGCAACTAGCTACTCTACTAGGAGAGAGGCTTAAGTTTCTAGGTGGCTTTTTAGCTTATAAGCAGGCATTAGATAATAGAGGCTTACTACTAGTTTACTTATTCCTAGAAATAGATAACATAGTATAATAGTTAGTAATAGTTAGGAGGTTAGTAATAATTAGGAGTTTAGCATAGCAATTTTGCTATCTATAAATCTAGCAAATTAATTCTACTCTTTATTATGTAATTTATAGTTTATGTGCAACATAGTTATTATTATGTTATTTTGGTTTTTGGGTTTTAGAGTTTTGGTTTTTGGTTTTTGGTTTTGGCCCCCTGACCGTAATGGTCACCCGTATAGGGAAGGCTGATGCTAAGCGAGAACGAGGATGATCTATCACTTGTTAGCAACCCAATCTCTGTCAGGAATTTCGTACTTCGTTCTTGACTTTCAACGTGTAGGCTGCATACTGACTTGCGCTCTACAGGTAATGCGATTTAATACTAGTAGACATAAGCAGTTGGTGCGCGCAGTCGTTACGCGGCATGTAGGTGCGTGTTGACACTAGTGGCATTAAAATGGAGTAGTGGCGAACCCAACACCAACCTCGACCTGTGGTCTCTGCGACCCTCCCCTAGCCACAACTATAGCAATGGTGCCCTAAACCAGTTCATCGCAGCAGCAGTGACAGTTTTCAGGCCAGATTCGGGATGCGATGCCCGAAGAAATTGACTCGTGAAGTTGGGATGGAACGAGGGTTGCCTTGTTACAAACGGCCCCCAACCCGCCAAGCACAATCTTCAACAGCGCGGCCATCCGAACGAGGCGGTGATCCGCCTTCAAAAGCGCGGCAGCCCTGCGTTGCTCTCATCCATCCCACGCACCCATATACTCGCCCATGATGCGTCGCAAGACGCTTAACCCAGCGCCGCCCTGGTACCCACCCGCCCTCCGCTGGCCCTCGCTCGTCGCCGCCGTCGTAACCACGTGGGTGCTGATGGCCGTGCTGGCGTATTTTGCGCACCAAAGCATAACCCACGGCGGCGTGCTGTTCGCGCCCGACGTCAACGACGTCCCGCTGCGCCGTGCGTTTGCGTACCGCTACGCCCCGACGCTCGTGGCGGTGTTCTTTGGCGTCTACCTGGTCTGGATCGACCACGATGCCAAGCGCTTCGAGCCTTACCGGCAGATGGCGAGGCAAGAGTCCGGTGTGGGCGCGCGCGATTCGCTGCTGGTTGCGTATCCGTTTGAGTTTGCGCCGTTTGCGCCGTTTGTTGCGGCCAGGAGGGGGTGAGTTTTGTTTTGTTTTAGGAGGAGAACGAATGAGTAAGAGAGAGACGTGTGGGTGCTAAAGCGTTGTCCAGGCATTGGCTGGTGTTTTGGGCGGCAAGCGCAAGCGTTCTCATGTCATTTGGCGTTGTGCCGCTGCAGGCTGGTCTTTTTTCCACGCGCGGTATTGAGCGCGGCTCCGCGCACGACTTTGATGTCTCAAATGCGTTTCTGCACTCGTCTGGGCAGGAGCGCTCGTTGAGCCTCGCATACGCCCAGTCTGCGTACGCCATCTTGAACTTCAATGAGACGCTGCCGCCTTTCACGGCGCGCAACTACACGCTCAGACCGTTCGCAGCTGTAGGGCGCGAGGCGGTGGCGGGCGAGTCGTGGACTGCGAATAGCACGCTGTACACCATGGATTTGCAGTGCGATAGGGCTGAGGCCGTTGGTGAGATGAATACGACAGTTGTCATGGAAGAAGAAAAGTACTACGCCTCGCCTGACGGCGGCTCTCCGATCAAAAAGATGGAAAATGTCACGTATACCACCATCTTCGACGCCGGGTTCAACAGCTCGACAGGCTGCTATGTGCCCCACGAGCGACTCAACAACAACACCGACGGAGCGCAGATCACAGTAAACGGGAAGCCGGTTGAGCAGTACTTCCGAAAGTATTCCACCGACTACAAGGGCTGGTTCTCGCCTTCGCTCGCGACTGGGTCCATCTCGGGCAACCTCCGAAGCAGTCCGGCCTGTAGCGACCGGGGGAACCACACATTTTTTGCTCTCTTCACCCAGAACAAGAAGACGGACGTCGATGCTGACAATGAGATTACAGCCATATTCTGCAGGCCATCCTACTACGAGCAGGACGTTGAGGCGACCGTAGACTCGATGACCGGGGCGCCAACAAATGTAAGCTTGATCGGGGAGAGGCGCCCAATCTCCCCAGCCCTCTTCAACTCAACCGTCTTTGAAGACACTCTTGCGTCGGGCGAGCGCCAGATCCAGACAAGACAAGACAGCCTGCCGGGTATCTCGTTCCCCCGCCATTCTGAAGACCTGTACGACATGGACCTGACGCCCGCCGTCTTCGCCACCCCACCCATCATGACAACCGTCATGTCGCACGCCAAAGATAAGCTCCCGGATCTGCTGGACCCGGAGAAGCTGGGCCAGGCCTACGAGACGGTCTACCAGCTGTTCTTTGCGCGCGCAATGACCGACATTCTCCGGCCTGACTTCACCACGGCGGCGAGAGTCACGGCGGGGCAGCTCCACTCGCGTACCGAGGCAGTCGTGCTCGAGTCCGTCTTTGTGTACCTGGTCGAGAGCCTGCTCGGAGTCGTCTCGCTGGCGATCCTCGCGCTCATGTATATTGGCTTCACCGAGCGCGCGAGCAGCAGACTCGTCGACGATCCCGGTAAGCATGCTGCCTTTGCTTTTTGTTTTCGGGACCCAGTCTGCTAACCCACACCAGCGCCCATGGCGGCTACCATGTCCATGGTCGCCGACGACGAGGCTCTGCTGGACAAGTTCGCCGAGCTGGATTGTGCGCCTGAGCAGTACTTCCATCAGAAGCTTAGTGCAAGTGCCTACAAGTTCGGGAATGCTTCGTCGAACCACTGGTAAGGACGAGTCTGGACGTTCTCGACTCAATGTAGTTGACCAACCGTAGCATTACTACCGTAGAGCTCAGCTCTGAGGTCCAACGGCCCTTACTCGCGTCTTCGGATTCGGAGAAGAAGGGCACACGGCTGCCGAAGCCCATGAGACCTACCGAGTTCCACGCTGCGACGGCTGTCCCGTTCATAAGCCTTTTCGTAGCGCTCACCATTATCCTCGCCATTTTCTTCGCTCTTGCTAAGCCGAATGGTGGGTTGTGATGCGCACTCGATAGTTATAGGATGTGCTAACGTGGTGTTTAGGCCTGCCTCTGCCATCAAAGGACCCTATTGTGCAGAACCTCGTTACCGATTATCTCCCCACGGCTATCGCTACTCTCATAGAGCCTATGTGGATTGTCATCAACCGGCTTCTCTGCGTCCTGCAGCCTCTCGAGCAAATGCGGGGCGCGGGGGCTGCTGCCTCACAAAGCATTACCCTCAACTATGGCTCCTTGCCGCCCCAGCTTACACTGTTCAAGGCCGCTAAAAACAAACATTACCTTCTTTCAGCCGTCTGCGCAATGAGCTTGTTGGCAAACCTCCTGGCGACCGCGTTTGCGGGATTGTTCTTTCATTCAACTTCGTTGCTCCCCTATGCGACAATGTCGTCGCCACCCTTTGAGTCCAAGTTCGTCAACATCAACAGCACATCGGGACCACCCATCGATACATCTCCATACTACAACGACCCTATAGCAATCTCGGGTGCTTATCGGAACTCGGCGGGCGAGAGCCACTTTCTGCTCTCAGAGTCTAATCTGACTCGAAACACATCACTGCCTTCGTGGACAGATGAGACTGCCATGTATCTGCCGTTCAAGACAGTCGAGTCTGCGGGCGCGGTAGCAGATGAGACCTACCGAGCTCGCACAAAGTACTTTACCGCAGATCCTCGATGCAGACCTTTGTCCTTCGATAAAGACTTTCACATACATCTGTGGCCATTTGCTAGGGAAGAGCCGCTCACATCGTTCAACGTGAAGGTAGCCTCGTCGAACGGGACTGAGACTACGTGCTACGGTGCCGACCAGAACCGTTTCATCAACAACTACGGGCTGAACAGCATGTGGCAGATCGGGGCCTCGGGCGGAATGAGCTGCCGCAACGGCAGAACAGCTGCAGAGATGGCGACGACCCTTGTGGCAGGGCCAAATGCCACTTCATACGAGCAAGAGACGTGCAGGTCTGCTGTTGCGGTTGGCTGGATGCGGACAGACCAGAAATATTGCGACCGCACGCCACCCAAAGACTTTAAGACATCCACGTTCAAAGGATTTGAGGAAGCTGACAGCGAGAACACCTTCTTCATGCTGTGTCAGCCCGAGATGCGCGTTGGCGAAGCGTCTGTGCTGGTCGATGCAGCGGGTGTGCTGCAGAAGCCCGCAGAGGACCACACGCTAGACGCTAATCAGGATACAGAAGCCCTCGCGCCGTACTTTTCTAACGGCGCGGCCAACTTGATCTCGCAGTCTAACCTGTTCATGTTCCGGACGCTGAAGCCGTGGTGGCACAACGACACGTTCGCCAGCGAGTTCATCCACTACTTTGTGCACCGCGCCGACACATCGCTGCGGCTCGCGGACCCCAGCGCCGCACTGCCGACATTTGCAGACGTCGACGCGCCCATGAAGAAGGCGTACACGCGCCTCTTCGCCGTCTGGCTCGGCATCAACAAAGACCACCTGTTCGTACCCGCCACTACCGCAACCGCGCAGGTCCCCAGCACCCGCCTCGCACCCGAAGAGCGCATCTTCTTCGTCACGCCGCTGTTCGCAATCTCGCTCGCTATCCTCGCCGTCTACATCGTGGTATCCACCGTCGTCTACCTGCGGCGCCCCGGCCGCTACCTCGCGCGCATGCCCACGTCGCTCGGCGCCATCATCGCACTCTTCGCCTCGAGCTCCGCGCTCGCGGACCTGCGCGGCACCAGCGCCCTCGCCAACGCCGACCGCGAGAGCTACCTCGCGCGGCTCGCGTGCCGCTACGGCTACGGCAGCTACGTCGGCGCCGACGGCGCCGTGCATGTCGGCGTCGAGAAGGCGCCGTTCTTCACCCACATGGACGAGGTCGGGTTCGAGGGGAGCAGGGCCGCGCTGGCGATGGTTCGGCGGAGGGATGCGGAGAAGGCGTCGGCGTCGCTTACGTCGGTCGAGACCGCGTACGAGCATCTGCCGCTGGAGGATCTGGATGAGCAGCGCGGGTATGGGGGTCGGTAGTGGCGCTTGTTGCGGTCTCTGGGAGCGTTTAGACTGGCCTACTCTATGCCGCATATCGGGTTCTGTTGTGCATAATCCTAAAGATGGAATCTAAATTGTCGCAAGCCACTGATCTCTAAGAACACTGACATGTGAGAATTGTTTCCTGCCAAGACATGAGACGAATTCTTACATGTCTGAGCTAATGTCGCAAAGGCTACTTCACTTTCGCTCATGTTTTAAAATTCAGTTTTCTTTCATTCCAGATAGTGACCTCACAAAGCATCTGGCCCCGGATTTGAACCTTCGTAAATTCGATTTTGTTGCTCACTCTGATCGATTGCTTTTGAGTGACGTTGTGTAAACTGCACACACGAACATTGACAAAACCTGAACAAGTGAAATTCGTTACACAAAAGTTTACCCAGGTCTTGACTCATAGCCGATAGCTCACCATACTACGTTCATGATGATTGTAATCGAGATCGCAGGTTTACGGATCAAACCCGAGATCCTTACTAATCTCAACCGATGTGAGATGAACATGGAGATTATTGCTGGGACACAGTCCGCACAGCTTTTGTGTGCGAATTGGTACTGTTGCCATATAACTCAGTCTCCAACTTGATTCCTGACTGAATCCGAGCAGTTACAGCTGAACGATCTATTCAAAGAGAAATTTGAGTGCTCTGGGGTAACTGCTGAGCCGTTGATCGGGTTGGAAGGTGGGTAGTTACTGTAGGTAGCTTTGCTAAGCCCCTGAGCACTACTTTCTGCATGCCTTTGTCAAGTGTGAAAGTCTTGGGGCTGACCTCGGCATGAAGAGAGGCCAGCCACGCCTGAACCGGAGCCTTGGCCCATGGCTTGAATTTATATCCTGCCATGCAAGCGCGAAGACTTGGCACAATATCAGCTTTCAGTCGCAGTTCGCGTATCCAGTCAATGATTGTGATGATCAACTCCTCATGCTTGTCCCCCAATACGGGACAGCCTGAGTCTAGCCTGAACCCGAATTCAAGATCGTTGTTTCGCCAAGGTGAATCTGTTGGTGGGCATTTGCCACCGCGGTACGATCTTGCGAGGCGACGATCGAAAAGAAACTGGACCAGCCCGATGGCAATCGCCTGGGTGGTCGGCTCTTGTTCTTGATTGGTCCTGCTGGCATTGGGCAGGAGGTAAAGGCACAGTATTTGTCTACTTTCCTTACGAAGGCTGGTGCTTCTAGGAACTGGAGAATACAGTAGGCTTATTTGCCATCCCGTTTTCGTGCTGAGAGAATACGCAGTGGAATTGAGAACCCGGGTGCGGGAATGAAGGTGGTTGCAAGAAGAAACTCGCAAGAAAGGTTCTGACGGCATGCGGCGGCCTATGCGGTGCATTTCAAAGATCGCATGGACGATACTGTGTGCTGTAGATTGAGGACTATCCGTGTAATCTGGTTTAAGGACTGAGTGGTGTTTGCGATGGTATGATGCAAAGCCCGAGGGCTTATCCCAATTGGCCAATGCGAATGTCCGTCGCTCAAGGCAATCTTTAAAGTCATCTTCAGCATTTGAGCGCAGAACAGTCTGCAAAGCTGCAAGAAGCTGCGTCTGAGGCCAATGGAAGATAGGCTCACAAGGCGGGTATGGTTTGGTCCAGTTCGATCTCTTGCGCAAGTCATCGACGATACTCTTTTGTATCACGAGCAATGTCAGTTCCCTGACCAATTCCCACGAATGATCCATGAAGTAAGAGAATCGGAACTGGGCGTAAACTTCCTTCTTCTCGTTTTCCGCGGGCCTTGGACCAACTGTCCTCCATTGCCCGGTCCACATATCTTCAATCGAGTTTACAATCTGCTCGTCCTCCAGTCGAACGGGTGCAATGCCCAAAAGACTTCGGATGAACTCAACCTCTTCGGCCGGTTCGTTGAAGCTTTGCAGAAGTGTTCCAAGGTTGTCACATGTCAGGTAGAGCGCTCGGAAACGAGATTCGATATTCCTGGCGCTGTGAACGATTCCTGAAGGCATCTGTATCTGCTTCCAGTGGTTGTTAGAGGATCTACTGAAGTTGTGTCGATCAATCTCTATCACCTCTGGCTCTTCTACCAAAGTAAGCGCAGAATCCTGGCCCTCAATCCAAGGATCGACGTTGTGGCGAAGCGAGAATATATCAGTGTCGAGTGAAACTGATCCTGTCCGGACCGGATCAGCAACACTTAATGCTTTCAGCTGCGACAGTATGCTTGGTCGAAAGACGTCTCTGGACCAATCGACGATAAAGTCAGTAATCAGTATGAGCTGAAGAGCCTCGTCATGATTAATTATGCTTCCTTCCCAAAGATGAGTTACTAGCTTCGGATACGTTAGTGATGCTCAATTGCACATTTTGCTCCCACTCACGTAATTCAAGCGGCCATCATCTTTGTAGACGGTACGTGCATAGACACGCCACGTCTCTCCTCGATTTGCTGTGAACCATACCAAGGGACCCCCAGGGACATTCACCGCATTGCCTCGAGTTTCTTTGAGACTTTGCTGAAGGTGAAGTGCCTGCCTGATTGGGAGTGCAGTCTGTATTTCCGTCTCTTCAAAATTGTTTGCGCTCTTCTCGCTCTTCGCCTCGTGAATGAGGAAAGGGAAGTGCAAGGATACACCACCGTTGTCAGGATTTGTGCTTGTCCGAACGATATCCGAGACCAATTTCTGTTTACCTGAACTTGTTGACGCGTGGGCGTATCCTTTGTCAAGACGCGATGCCAAGTTCCTGGTTTCTTGTAGGCCGTATGTGCGATCTGGTCTCTTGTCGAAGAATCTTGTGTCTTCTTCCACAACAAATTCTTCGATTCTGGTAGAGAATATCTCGCTAGTTCCAGGATCGAGACTTGCGACAAGTCAGCACTAAGAAACAATGAACATCGGTTGACTGCCGGGACATACTAGTCGTTCAAGCGATCTAGAGGGTTACAAGTGCAGGGCTTTCGCCGTGCTTGTCGCTCACGCAGAGACGAGGCTTCGCTGCTCGCAGAAGCGTGGCTGGCTTCAATCTCGGATCTCCATAGTCGGTTGCGGCAATTCTTACTACGAGGCATTAGTAATGGGATGAATCTAACAGACCAGTACGCAATTCATACTAACCACGTCACTTCAACCTCAAATCTCTCGAAGACTTTTGGCTCAAGCTCGTACCGCCACCCAGCTTCGTTCTTGTTCGCTTCTCGACATCTTTTGGCGTCTCGAACCAATCTTGCCGCCTTTTGCTTATTCTCGCGTTGCCAAGGTCGCTCCAGAGATTCACATCGAGGCTCAAATGCGTAGGTATCATATAACGTGCGACCCAGTTCTTGAATAGTGAAGAACTTTTCGTGGTGAGGTTCTGGCACCCGATTCAAAGATCGGGAGCTAAACCTTTGGCTATCGAAAAAGATTCGCTGCCGTTTGGTCTCAGCTTTAAGCTCGCGATATTTCTTGCCTGTCATCTTGACCTGCTGAGAAGGCAAGAGAGGGGGATGCAATGCACCGCTAGTCTAAACCATTGTTATTTGTATGATTTGGACCCCAGCCAATTTCTAGGCTGCTGTGTATAGAGGTCCGCAAGCTGTGCCGTAGGGATACATGCATAGCCACACTTTGAATCCAATCATCGGGTGACTTTGCATCCCATAGGAATGCATAAACATTCAATGCATGAACTCTTCGGCCGAAGCCTGAACAGGTTAACGTATCCGCTACCCCGATCGCCAAAGTCAAATCTGTGCTTGTTGCCGACACGAGGGCCACGGAGAACGGGTAAACGTGCCCGAACCAGATAGAATACTGATCCTCCGCAAAACATGGTCTGGAACGTGGGGGCGAAGCGTACAAACAAGAGAGCCTGAAGATGCGGAGTGTGCGGCTGTGACCAGTTGAATTTGAAGTGCCGCCTACGACACTCGAGACGTTCCTCTGAAGTTTTCTCCTATCTTCCGATCTACTTTTCCTTAATTGAGGATGGCAGGTACAACCGAAATCGCTTTGATGCTGATCTTGGAGTAGGTCTTTCTGGCGGCGCTGTGAACGGGGAAACATCCTGTCGATCTGATTTGTTCTTAGTATTGCAGAATGAGGCTTCAGCGACGAAACCAGCGATGCCACATAAGTCTTGGTTGAGTACGAAGGAGGTGGGCGCACGACTACAAGGATCCCTGAAACCCAGTGCATATGCCGAGCTCCGTCTCCTACAGGATCCTACTCATGCGCCCCAGTAGTTTGAGAGTCACGTTATTTGCCACTAGATGTTATTCGTTCGATCTTAAGGCGCAGCACCACAACGCTCGCTCATTCGTGGGGACGACGAGCAGCAGTCTTAACGTGATTCTTAGTTTTGTGGCCCCAACAACGTGCCCAACGAGTACACTCTGTCAAGGGTAAGTATCCTTAGTACGGACTGTTTTAGAGTAACGGAACGATAAGCGTCGTGCTAGTGCTTAATCATTAGACAAATCATTAAAGGATGTTCAACACGATAATTAGGGCTTAGCTTGTATACTATTATAGAACCAGTCTCGCAACTGTCTCGTGGTGACATAGCTCGCTAGCTTAACGCTAGTTAGAATTTCGTACCAAGAATACTGACCAAGTTACCTTGACAGAGTGTAGATACGGACTTAGGCAACCTTGTGAAACTGCAATCTCTATAGATCTTGAATTAAAAAATAGTATTACTATAGCAGCTATAGTAGTTATTACTTAAGCTATATCTATATAATAGTAAATTTTCTCTACAAGTAAACTTCTATTTAGCATAAATATAGGCTATGTGTAGTAATTAGATAGAAGAAAACAATCCTGCTCGCTTAGCCCTGTTAAGCAACGTACCGGTGTAGGAGTACTCAAGCAGGTTCCTACTGGAGAACTCCCACTGTTGTATGCATCATTCTTTTCGCTTTTGTCTTGCCTTTCCGCGAAGACTAGGCACAGGGCACCAAGCCCACGATACTCCGCGCCCACACACCCAACGCCAAGTGCTCGTCGAAGCGGGAATAGAATCCATTCACCCGTGTCCAATTCACTCGTGCCAATCCCCACGCATCATGACACCTATGTAAAGTGCAAGCCACCAGCCAGCCCCATCACCAGCACTCCGACACGCACTTGCCATGCTCCAATCGCCTCCAATCGTCTCCACGCTACTTGATCCAGTGACAGATGCGCGGGAAGGCCACCGTTGATTGTCCCGCGGACTTGGGAATATCGCCGCAGACGAACCACTTACCAACAACTAGCCACGTATACTTGTGGCCGGCTTTGGAGCAGAACGGGCATAGGGTCGCGGCGTGCGGGATGGCGGGGAGGAGCGCGGTGAGGAGGGTGAGGGCTGCTTCGCGGGAAGGGGTGCGGTGCAGATGGTGCGATGTGCGGGTTATGTGCTGCGTTTGGCGCCACCACGCGCTGATGCTGGTTGGGCGGCGGGTTGGGAACGGGCTAATGGTGGATGGGCGTCGGCGCGCGGCGCGTAGAAGTATGGGGTGCAGGATGTGCGGGGCTGGAGGAGCATGAAGGTGCGCTCGGGGTCGTGGTAGAGACAGTGCAGTTCGCCGTTGGAGCAGGTGTTGGGGTCGAGGAAGCGCATGGTGGAGGAGACTAGTCGGGGGCTGCATGTGGGGTGTTGGGGGCATTGTGGGTATTTGTGGATTGGGAGGTGATGGACGTGGGAAGCGTAGCCAGCATCCGTGAACCTTGCTGCCACGTTGGCCCTTCACACCGTGATCGTGGTGTCGCCCGTCAGCGCCGTCAGCTGGTCGACACTCGGCGCTGTGAATTTGTCGTCCAGCGCATAATCTCTGACCCACACGCCAGTCTCGCCTTCTTTGCTCCTCCACCCGGCCCCTCGATGCCTCAGCAAGCCCACCATCTCTTCGACGTCGTCCGTCAGCGTCTTGCTCGTGCAGTCCCTACTTCTGAACTCTGCGCCGTCGCCGAAGTCGAAGACGCCCAGGTAGCTAGCAATGACCTTGTAGCTCTCGTTCCACTCGAGCCAGATGTCGCTGGACTGGGCTCTACCCATGCCTGTGCGATACGAGGGCCCGAGCAGGTCGTTTTCTGGCCCGGGTGCCAGTTGGAAGGTGACGTTGCGCAGCGTGGGTATGCGGTGAAGAGCGCGTATGATGCTTGTGACGTTCGTTGCGAAGGGAAACACGCCAGTGAAGCTGAAGGACGTGATGTTGCAGCACGATTCCACCTCCTTAGCCAGGCGCAGGAGAAGTAGGTAGAGGATCTTGGGGGATTGCTTGAGGTGATATTCATACGTGCTGTACGCGGTGATGGAAGACCCTTCGTTGTATGCGAGATGTGACCATGGCCGGCGGTGAATCAGCGCCGAATCCCAGGGCCGACACTCCGACTTCATGTGGTCGAGTCTCGGTGCTTCCTGGGTCAGCTCGATGTAGTGCATTTTCATCTCGAAAGCCCACGTGTCCGAGCTCAGCATTTGCGTGTCGAGGAGGCCGGCAAGAGTCGCTGGAGGAGCGGCTACAACGACACGGCTCGGCTCGAGACAGGTGAAGATCTGCTCCCAAATCTCGGCGACTGCTCGAGCCAACGGGGCATCGGCTGTGGAAACGTGGCGGAGCCCGTACTCTATATCGGTTTGCACTACTATGCTCTTTATGTGCTGCTTGAGCTGATATTTCGAAACAACGCGGCCGAAGTCTGCGAAGTTGCTGCTGATGTGCGGCAACCACAAGATCGTTGGCGACGACTTCAGAAACTCGTCGCCGTCCTGGATCTTACACAGGTTGATAAGAATGTCGTCGAACGACGGATCAAAAGCAAAGGCAGAGCTGCTCTTGAACTTGCTGCGCATCTTGTTGTAGATCATGAACTCATGATTGCTCAACGTAGACAGCTGGCCTTGCATGTTGTCGATGAGTCGAGCATCCAATGGAACCCATTGCGGTTTTGGGTCAAGAGACACCCTGACGGTCTTGAACAAGACTGAAACAACGACCTTTCTCAAACGCCATGATACCCGGGACAAGTCTTTCAGAGGAGTGCAGTCCGAGTTCGTCAGCTCCGCTGAGGGCTGGTGAGTGAATTTGACAATCGAGGGGGCTTCGATGTCGAGGTGTGTTGCGATCTGAATTAGCAGCTCGTCAGGAAGTGTGTGTAAACCGATGCGCTGAACATCTGTCATTATCAATGGCTACAAGAATGACGGAAGGTTTCAGGTGGTGTTATAGTGCGTATCCTAGGTGTGAGGGGATGTTCTGGCTGCGGGGGGATGGAGTTGGTGATGTGGAGCTGGGAGGAGCTAGGATGAGCTGCGGTACGTCATCCCTGCAGCAATTATTGCAGGTCCCTACATCCAGCACAACCTCGACCACACCTGTCGGTAATGCAAGTAGAATAGAAAGCGACACACCAACAAAATCCTTCATTGTTATTATGCCGCTACTAAAGTCGAGACAAGGTATCTCCGACCTTATGATATCACCGGTCACGCTGAACTGTTCATCTCGTATCAGAGCGAACAAGCACAACTCCCACCCCTACTCGTCTAAAATCCAGCCCTCACAGCACCCTCCAGCCACGCAACACCCGCCATAACCCCATCCACAATCCTCACTCTCCGCCCCTCCTCCTCCCCCAGCTCCTCAACACACGCCTCCCTCACCATCAGCTCCATGCCCGCCATGCCCGCACACCCCAGACAAACCGCGCCCACACTCCCCTTCCCCAGCAGCCGCTTAACCGCATCCTTCATCTTCCGCCTGACCTCGTCCGCGGGCGCATCATGCAGATCCGTCGCACTCAGCCCCGTGGTCTCGACGCCCGCAAAGCGCTTCCCGGCATCTTCCCCCGTGCCGAGGAACCGCACCGTGGCATCGGTCAAGATGTCCTCCCACACCTTGCCCGTGCTCACGATGCCGAACTTCTCGTGCGGGTGGATTGCCTGCAGACTGGCGGCAACGCTGGCCTCGAAGATGCCGGTGACGGGCTTGCGGGCGGCTTTGATAACGGGCTCATCCTTCAGCAGCGGCACGAGGGGATGCTGCGAGTAGCAGGCGACGAGGAAGGCGTCGTGGCGGTCCAGCAGCGGGCGCAGGGTGGGCAGGCAGTGGTGTGCGGACTCGCGGGCGTCGTCTTCGTTGTTGATGCTCTTGACGCCGTCGGGGGCGGTGAAGTAGGCGTGCGTGGTCTAGCTGGGATTAGTGCTGGGGCGCGGTGGTGAGCGGTGGTGAGCAACGTCTGAGAACTGCAGGGCGTCGACCAGGGGCTTGAGGCCGTTGGTCATTGACACCGTCGTGTTGGGGTTGATGATCAGGATGGAGCGCATCTTGCTGTACCGGGGGGTTCTGCCTTGTCGGTATTCACCCATGAGGTTGATCTTGACTGTGCATTGTGACTACCCCGCCACATGGACGTTTTACGCGTGATGGAAAATTAGTGGAGATTAGGTTAGGTGGCTGCGACCAGGGTTTTGTTTTACGCGACGCGGGTGACGTCATACGCGCCTACGCGCCGGCATGGGCGCGTTTCAACATCTATTGCTGGCTGGCCTAGATGCGGCGATATATGGCTGTTCGATAGTAGTAATGTGTCACAGGATTATTAGGAGAGATGAAGTCACGAGTGAGTAGGGAATCAGTATGTTGAAGTTGATGGGTTGGTATAAACTACAGAGTATGGGAACTCGATGCTAATGCACGTCTTCTCATGATGAAAGACATGATAACACTGAGCATGATGAAAACATCAGATACTGAGCATGATGAGGCGTGCCCAGTCGCACAAGCATGACGGCAGCCCTGCCCATAGCCCAATATCAAGCGGCATCCCATGCAAACGCCCTCGCTGTGGCATTATGGCGAAGTGTGAGAGGAAGGAAACTATTCCTGTAAGCAAATGGCGTGCACACGGAACAGCGGCAACATACAAGTCGTAACATCGTCAAGGATAGGTACTGTACCGCTTAGCGGAAGCACGAGAAGCGGCCGCACGAGATCCTGAAGGGCGCGCGACGGACACCATGCCTGTCAGCGACAACACCACCGCCTGGAACATGTGTTAGCTGCCGACTTATCCAGGCAAGCATTCAGGAAGTGTACTAACCGCCGTGCCTTCCGCCCCACTGCTTAGTCCAGAGAAGACCCATGATTGCCGAGTGGTGATTTGTTGGTTGTTGAGGAGATTTGATGTAGCTCGAATGTAGACTTAGGAGTGCTTTGCTTGTGGTGCAAGAAGAGTGATTGGGAAGCGTTAAATAGGGAGTCGTTGCGGTGAGCTGGACGTCCAAAGCAGGGTAAACAAGTCGACGCCTGTGACGTAGGCCAATCTGGGAAAGCTTGGCCAATGACCTCGTTCTTAACATGACCCGTCCCGCACAGCCACAGCTTGCGAGACGAAGTGCAGCTCAAGTCGGTTCTAGAGCTCCCGCTTCGCCGCTTCGGGATCTAGAATGCTACCTAATCGGCAGTTTCTTGCTTGCGTGGAGGTGTGCGCCACAGCACCGCGGGATGATCCCTTTAACTCAGCACGCAAGTAGGCCCGATGCAGTAGATCGTGAAGCACCATTGCGACATCTGGGGCTGTGACATGCAGCGCAGAGTGGGTGTGTGTGGCTTTTGGTCGTCGTTTGTAATGCTTGGTGAGATAACAAGCCAACGCACGTCTACAACCTCTCCACGTTATTGACCAGGCGTGAAGAGATGGCCGTTGCTCTTAGCAACATGGTTGCTGAGAGCAACGTGGCATGGCGCGACAAAGGCACACGAATGAGTGGGCACAGTTTTCTGCTGATGCTCTCTTTACGCGCGGGACAAGGTCTTGGACAATTGCTTGTGCTCACCACGTGTAATCTGTATCCTCGTGCTACAGCGTTGGCTGTGATAGGGGATAGAGTGCCGTTGACATGGCTAAACGCTGACTGCTCAAGGCTTTTGTGATCGTTATACAGAGGTATTTGTGATTCGTTATACAAAACTTGCTGCTGCTAAGGGGACTTGTACGCGCCCTAGACCCAGACTGTTCCTATATTGTACATGTTCATGCAGATGGAGCGACTCGGCGCGTCAACATGTCGAGCATCGTGTCAAGGAGAGACTCTTCACTGAAAGTCCTCTCGCATGCTCGCTTCTCCAGCTATTGTACATGGCTGCGGTGCTTCTGGCAGCTTACCGGCCGGGCAGACCGCCCTGTGCCATGGCAGCATTCTGCTCCTGGAACCTGTCGCCCAGGCGCTGCGAGGCCTTCATGTGCTTGTCGACGCATCGCATGACGCAGCCCTCTTCGCGCGAGGTGAGCGACTTGCTCTCAAAGCCGTTGACGCAGGAGTCGAAGCATTGCTGGACGAGGTTGGAGTACATCTGCACGGGTTAGCAGCGGTTGGAGCACCGGCGCGCACCAGTCTCAATGCACGCGCAGCAGGCGGCTACGGACGTTCATAAACTCCTTCATCTGCTTCTTCTCCATGCGGTTCTGGAGCTCGCGCTGCTCGGTCTGGGAGAGTCTGCGTGCCAATCAGCGTCGCGCACACGTGCAGGCGGCAAAGGGGTGCATACTGGTCCATGGCGGGCGTGTGTGTGCGGCGTAGATGAAAGGGAGATTGGAGTGTGTCAGCGTGGGCGGCGTGGATGCGGTTGATGGTATGACGTGCGGCGGTGGCTATTTTTCGTGAAGCTCTGGCGCTCAGGCCGCGTGACGGCTGCACCTTGGCCGACCCGTCCCCAAGCAGCTGCAGACGGAAGGAGCGCCTCGATCCAGAACGCCGCCTCCAGGCCTTCCCGCGCTCATGCATCGTTGCACAGTGGGCCAGCAGCTTCTCATTTCCGGCGCCGCTTGTACCTGTCCTTCCAGCGCCAAGCGCCGCCTACTGTTGGGATTGGGCCGAGTAATGAGCAGCGACAGGCGGCCGGCGCTGGGCTCTTGATGCAGCTGTGCGCTGCATCTGCGTCTCCTGCTGATCGCGCGCTGCCCCGGACCTGGCCTCTGACGCAGCGCATTTGCGTGTCAGACGACGTGGAGCCGTGTTTCCTGGTTTTGCTCCATCAGCCGCCAGAGGAGCGCCGCCAAGCGCCCGTCCAGCACCCCAGCGCGCACCCATCGCCGCCCTCAGTGCCGCCCTCGGTGCCTCTGCAGCCCAGCCCAGCCTCGTACCGTCGCCGCCGCCCGTTGCCCGGCGCAGACCTCTCGCTGCGACTCGCTGCCTGCACCCTCGCGCCCGTCGCACGACCCCTAACCGCCTGCACCGCCTGCACCGCCTGCACCGCCTGCACCGCCTGCACTGCTCGCCCGCGCCCGCTGCCCGTCGCGCTGCCCAGCTCCGCGCCCTCGCCCTCGCGCAGCACACGGCGAGCCCCGCAGGCTGCCAGCCGTCCGCTCGCTGCGCTGCGACGTCACCGTGGCCCCGTCGCTCTGCCGCCAGCCCGCCCACTCTGCCGGCCCACCCTGATTCTGCGACTCCGCAACACGCAGCCATCGATCACTTGCAGCCCGCCCGCCCGCGCCTGACGCGCTGCGACTGCGACCTCGGCCCGCCCGCCATGCCTGCTGCGACCCAGCACCACCCTCACACGCCGCGCGTGCGCAACGGCGACCCGCAGCCCGCGCCGCTGCCCGCCAACGAGCCCGTGTCCGCGAAGCGTGACCTGACGTCGTGGTGGAAGACGTTTAGCAAGCGCGCCGTGAAGAAGGAGGAAGAACACAAAGGTAACGCGCCCGTCCAGCTCCCGCGCCGACCTGCGCTGTCGCCAGCCACCCTGCCCACGCGCACCCAGCAAGGCTGAGTCCTGCGCACCCAGCCTTCCGCCCACGCCATGTCGCACCCATGCTGACCCCTCGCAGCAGAAGCCGTCCCCCAGGGCATCTTTGGCGTGCCTCTCATCACGAGCATACCCTACGCAAACGTAGCAATCTCCCTGTTCAACGAGCACGGGGAGAGCTACATCTACGGCTACGTGCCCATTGTCGTCGCCAAATGCGGCGTCTTCTTGAAAGAAAAAGGTCAGTCACGTTGCGCACGCCTGCTTGCTTGCTCACGCTAACCCCTCCCAGCGACTGACGTCGAGGGCATCTTCCGCCTGGCAGGCTCAGAGAAGAGGATCAAGGAGCTCAAGATTGCCTTCGACACCCCGCCACGCTACGGCAAAGGCCTGGACTGGACTGGCTACACAGTCCACGATGCAGCCAACATCCTGCGCAGGTACTTCAACCACCTGCCAGAGCCCATCATCCCCCTAGACAACTACGACAGCTTCCGCCAGCCGCTACGGAACCACCAAGCCGAGGCTGTTGGCCCAATCGAGGGCCAGGCACCCTCAGTTGGAGGCTTCGACCCCAACGCAGCTGTGCGCAACTACCAGCACTCGATCAAGAGCTTACCCTCGCTGAACCGTCAACTGCTGCTGTATATCCTGGACCTGCTCGCCGTCTTTGCTGCCAAGGCCGATGTCAATAAGATGACAACCTCCAACCTGGCAGCAATCTTCCAGCCCGGAATACTCTCCCACCCGCAGCACGACATGTCCCCTCAGGACTACAGGCTGAATCAGGACGTGTTGATCTTCCTCATTGACAACCAGGACCATTTCCTGATTGGTATGGAGGGCACCGCTGTCGACGCAGGCACTGTCAAGCAGATCGAGAGCGGCCCGAATACACCACAAGCACGAACCCCAACCACGCCCGGGAGAAACAACTCGGGCATCGACCGTTCAGCTTCCACGTCATCGAGTGCGGGTGCCGACAGTTTGCGCAGATATGGCGGTGTGCGCAGGAATGTCTCGACTTCTTCCAAGCGTTCACGTCACTCTGGCGCCGTACCCAGCCCTGTCACTCCCGGCTTTGTCACCCCACCCGCATCTGGTGTGCATAGAAGCAACACTCTGCCAACGAAACGATCTCCAGCTATCAACAGCCCTCGCTTCGCCAATCGGCCTCAGGGGCCATCGACGCCTGCCGTAGATGGCAAGGCTTTGCTGTCACCAAACACGGTTGAGGCTGCGGCAGCAAACATTCCCCAACCCGGAGCCCAGAGTGAGACGGAAATTGCGTCAGCACCCGAGACCCTGCCAGTCAGCTTACCCGCCGAGCCTGTGCCTGTGCCTGAGCAAGCCATTCCAAAGCGTGCAATGACGCTCCCTCCAGGAAAGATTGAGCTCCCCAAACCTGCTTTTGCCCAAGCCTCGCAGCAGTCTAGGCCATTGGCGGATACCCCTGCTTTGGATTCTATTCCCGGCGCGTTCCCGCCGTCAACGCCAGGTGTTGTACCGCCAAGCGAGGTCAGCACTCCAGTCGAAGGCCCTGCCCCTACCCCTGCCTCTGTTCAGGCTGCGCACGTGTTGCATCCGCCGCCCGCTCAAGGCACGGGACGTCGTAGTCCCCATCTGACTCCAACCCGCGAACGCTCCGAGTTGATGGAAGCACCAATCGACTCTGGTCCAGTCGAATTCACGCCAACAACTCGCACCTTCACTCAGATCCTTGGCAAGGTGTCCCCGTCCCCTGGGGACTTGAACCATGGAAAGGACAAGGACGGACGCAAGCCGAACAAGCTACAGAAGAAGAGGCTTGCCTCCGGCCAGCTTCCCAGCGCTCACAGCTCCACCACGTCCTTGACTGGACCAATCGCCAGTCTCGATGCCATCAGCGTTGCTCCTGCGCCTGTGTCGCCTCTTTTCCCACCGCAAGCTCCGTTTGCATCTCAATCGCATGCTAGCGGTTCCAAAGAGGCACTTCCACAAGCGAGCATCGAGACGTTTTCTTCACGCCACTCAGGCGTCACGTTGAAGCCTAGCATGTCCCCGTCGGCTTCCTTCAGATCTCATTCGACGGCAACCGAGTACTCGGAAGCCGAGTTGAATGAAGAGCCACCACTTGTCAAGGACGAGAAGGAAAAGGCAGGAGACAGGCGAAGCTTCTGGAAGGGACACAAGCGTGGCGAGAGTAGGGCAACACCGACGGCAAGCCAGACTGATCTGCATGGCTCAGTTCCTGGTGGCGACAAGAGCATGAGCTCTTTCGGGAGCAGCTCAGGTTGGGCTACCGGCGGCCGTCGAAGCGGGCAGTTTGACTCGGTTCAGGGGCCAGAGTCAGCGATGGTCTTTGGCAGCCCGCCAGATGGCGATCGTTCGGATAAAAAGGGCACCTTTGACTGGTTTCATAAGATGAGGCACGAGCACCGAGACCGAGCCGACAAGAGGGAGCGAGCCAAGAGCCCTCCTGGCAGCATGAGCAACATGCCTCTCCCGCAAAACATGATGAGGCCTCGCGATAATCGCGATCGATCTGCCGATGCCCCAAGGTCCACGAGCACAACATCGAACGATGCCACGCCGATGGGAAGTAGCGCTATTGCGCGGACCACATCACCCCCACCTGAGATGAGGCAGCAAGTGCCTTTGGCGGCAAGCCCTCAGTCGCAGCAGTCTGTTGACGGTACAGTCGGCCCTCCGGCTGCCACGGCCAATCCTGTTCCTGTAGCAATACCTGAAGAGCCGGCCGCGCAAGCATCAGCCCCCCCGCTGAAGCACGAGGACTCTTCGACAACAATACAGCCGGCGACGGCAGTCCAGTCCCCGACAGGACCATCAGCCGCGGCGCCACAGCCAGCGTCGCCCGCACCCCCGGCGACGACAAAACCAGCCCCAACGATCCAACCCGTGACCCGATCCGCGCGGCCAGCCACCGAGCCCTCGTCGCCCGTCATCCAGCAGCCCGTGCCCTTCGCCCCCATCAGCCAAGTCCTGCACTCCAACGACGAGCCCAAAACCCCCACCACCACCGCCCACCCCGTCCTGCACGCGCCCTCGCCCGCCATCGCCGAGATCCTGGCCGCCCCCGCCCGCCCCTTCACCCGCTCGCCCGACCGCGCCACGCCCTCGCCCTCGCGCTCGCCGCCGCCTAATCCGTCGCACTGAGGTCTGCGCGTGTAGCGAGCGTTGCTGCTCCGCGCTTGGTGCGCGTTTTTGGATACCTTGTGAGGGAGCGTTGGGTAGCAGCGCACTAGGCGTGTTTGGGGGTGCGCGGTGGAGGTGGAGGTGGAGGTGGAGGTGGGGGGTTGTATGTAGTGTGTGTGGACGACGCGGCGATTTTGTGCTTGTCTCAGATGTACACGGGGCTGCAGCGGCGGCGGCGGCGGCAAGGAGGGGGAGGGGGAGTAGTATAGTGTGGTGTAGGAAGAGTAGTCGTAATTCTAATCTCTTTAATCCCGTCGAGCCGTCCCGCGTCGTGTCCAGCCGTCCTGTGTCATGTCGTTTCATCTCGCGCCGTGCTGCCCACTCCACTGCACTGCACTCCACTCCACTGCACTGCACTCCACTCCACTGCACTGCACAGTACCGTCTCTCCCGGCTCCCGTCTCTCCCAGTCAATCCCAGTCAATCCCAGTCAATCCCAGTCAATCCCAGTCAATCCCAGTCAATCCCAGTCAATCCCAGTCAATCCCAGTCAATCCCAGTCTATCGCGGTCAATCGCAGCGAACTCTAGTACAGTCACACTCGTTTCTGACCATACACACCCGTTTCCGACACACATCCCCGTCTCTCTCCCGCGCTCGCTCTCCCTCTCCCGTCTCTCTCCCGCTCGCCGCCTTAGCCCCGCGCCCTCTACCCCGTAGCTGCCGGCCTGCCGACGTGTCTGGCTCTGCGCTGGCTTGTGGAGCTGGCGCTCTGCCGCAATGGTTCTGGGTCTGTTCGGCTAGCGATAGTGCATGCCGGATGATGCCAACCAGCCCTGGTTTGGTGCACAACACAGGGAGCGCTGCTGTTGGGGCGTCCTGCCCAGGATATCTGAGGCAGAGGTGCTGGGTATCTGCAAGGGCAAGCCTCTTGTCCCTCGCTGGACTGGTGTTGTGATAACATTGCGACTGTTATAACAACGCTATAACTATCCTGTGACCTCTAGAGTGGCGAGGTGCCTAGGGGTACTGTAGGTATACAGAAGCCTAGTCTCTATACCCTATAGGTACCCTGCGCTACTATTGTATAGAGAGTCCAGTCCTCTCCTGTATCCTACACATGTGTTCTAGAGCTCTCTAGCTGGTTAGGGTGCGTGGGTACCTGGACCTGTGACTGTGATGGTGCACTGTGCTATGGTAGGGGGTGGTGTGCGTATATCGACTAGCACGGATAGGTATACGCCGACGTTGGCTTCTGGTGCTGTTCGTCTGTCTAGCTTCTGCTTCTGTTCCGCCCGTCGTCTCTGTTTCTGCGGCTCTATCTGGCTTCTGCTTCTGTTTTTCTGACATTTGTTCGTCTGGCTTCTGTTTGTCTATCTAGCATCTAGCTCCTGTTCCTCGGTCTAGCCTCTACTTCTGTTCTGCACTGACGTCTGTTCCAGTTCGTCTGTCTAGTTTCTGTTTCTGTTCGTCTGTCTAGCTGCTGGCCCTCTGTCTGGCTTCTGCTCTGCACCGACGTCTGGTTCCGTTTCGCACCGACGTCTGATTCCAACCGGCGTCTCGTTCTCGAGCGCGCGCTGGGGTGCTACGCTGTGGTGCGGCTGCGGAGTGGCGGGCGGGGCTAGGATGGGGAGGGTTGGGGCGGGATGGGATGGGAGATGGGAGATGGGCTGGGTGGACTGCTTGGTGCTGGGGGGTGTGGGGATGCGGAGGGGGGTTGGGGGGCGTGCAGGGTAGAGAAAGGGCAGAGTGGTGCTGGGGACTGGGTGGTGGAACGGGGAAGTGCTGGGGAAGTGCTGTAGCAGTGCTGGAGCAGCAACAACGTCATATTACTGCGGCCGAAACAACCATGTTCCAAGGCCGACACACATTGCCCACCACCGGTTTGATATCTATGTCTAATGCAGCACATCGCTCAAATGCAACGCTCAATAACCACCACGCTCGGTAACCATCACGCTGACAACCATCACGCTCGATAACGATCACGCTCGATAACGATCACGCTCGATACTGATCACGCTCAGGCCGCAGGCTTAGCCTCGCCGCTGACATCCAGCTTCGCCACGCCCTCGGCAAGCGCAGCGTCGCCGTTAGCACCCGGTGCGTGGACCGGCGGCGCGACAACGGCGGCGTTGCTGAGCGGCGCGGGCTCCGCGGACGCGGCGGGAGCAACAGGCGCAGGCGCGGCGGCAACAGGAGCTGGAGCGGCGTCGAGAGCGGTGGCAGCAGTGGCGGCCGTACCGATAGCCTGGCCGACACTGCCCTCCGCCCCGCCCCAGAGGTACACCTCGCTCTCGCCGATCAGCTTGCCGGCCTGCTCCCACTTCTCGACCCGCTGTGCCCGCCGCTCGCCCGCGAGCTTCTCCAGCGCCGGCCAGTACACGCTGTGGTCGTACTTGAAGTCGATTGCGCCGCCGGACGCCCTCATCAGCTGCGCGGCGGGGACGTGGTCGGTGAGCGGCTCGTTGTACTTGATCTTCTCCTTGGTGACGGGGTCGATGAAGGGGTTGATGGCCTTGAGGAACAGCGTGACGTACCACGGCAGGTGGGTCAGCAGCGCGCGGCCGAGGCGCTCGGGGTAGTGGTTCTGCAGGATGTCGAGCACCTGCTTTGCGATGCCGAGGCCGGGGGTGCCGCCCGAGGAGGTGTTGCTGAAGTCGATCAGCAGCGCGAGGCTCTCCTGGCCGGGCGGGTGCAGGTCGATGGTGCGCTCGAGCATGTACACCAGGTGCTCGACCTGCCGGGGCCCGGGCTTGGTGTTCTGGTTCTGCGGCAGGAGGTACAGGCAGGGCCGCCCTGAGTTGTCGAAGCCGAGCTGGACCTGCTTGCCCTTCTCGTTCTCGGGGGAGATGTATGAGGCGGAGAGCTTCTCGGTGCCGAACTCGCGGCGCCAGACTGCGGTGGAGCGGAGGCGTGTGGAGGATTGTGCGAGGGTCCATTTCGTGGCGCGGAGGTAGCGCAGGAGGCATTCGCGGGTCAGCCACATGCGGTCGTTGTCGTCGAGGGGTGTGGACTCGGCATCTTTGGCGGAGGAGACTGGCAGCGACTCCCAGGCTCGCACCTCAGTAAGCAGCTGGTCGTACTTGGCCTGCTGATCAGCGGTGAGCGCCGCAGGAGATGGAGGTGTGGTGCCAGCTACGGGCTTGGCAATTGGGCCCAATGTGGTCATCCTGGAGGCCTGTGAGGGTATAGAGCTTCTTGAGCACGCGTGGTAGTGCAGGACAAGGCTGTTGAGGACTCCGCGATAGGACTTGGGCGATCATCAATCAGATAACTTTCCCGGACCCTGCATCGCATCCACCACGCTAGCTAGATCGCGCTAGCACCACCACTTTAACTCGACGCGTCGACGCGTCTGATCAATCGCGCGCAAACCGCTCTGACGTCTTCACCATTCCTACACATACGAATGACTATGGACGACGCGACCACCGAGCTGACCGAACGCTTTGAGCGCTACTGTGCCACGAAAGATCATGAACTTCCCTCTGACGTGCTCGCCGAGCTGCAGACGATGATGCGCCTGTACTCGATATCTGCCGAAGAGCTGGACTTCAAATGGCAGGCATACAGCATGAAGATGGGCGCAGAGGGAGAGAGGATGGAACTGAAGTCGGTGCGAGACTTCAAGAAGACGCTCCAAGACACACTGGAACGCGAGAGTCGAGGGAAAGCACAGCAGAGGACCGAGGTCAAGAGGGAGCGCCCAACACCACGAGCGAAGGGCGGCGATATGTTCGACATGATCGAAGGGCTGATACCGAACACACCCCGTGCAAACGGCAGTGCGGCGAAGCGCAAGGGCAACTTCGACACACCCAACCGACGAGCGAGCAAGGCACATCTTATGAGCTCGCCGGCCGGAGCTCTCACACCGAAGGGCGATACTTCTGCTGGGCCGTAGGACTCACTCAATTGCGGATTTACTGTATCTGACGTATGCAGGGCATTCGATTTCGCTACCCGTGCGAGCGCGAACGAGATCACCGAGCAGTTTATGAGCAGCGACATTGCTCTCCCAGAGCCTCCGTTTGAGGCGCCAACCGCGCCACGCATGAAGCTGAAGGCGAACACAGACATGTCCAAATTCTCGTACCGCACAATGACCATGAAGCTGTCAGAAGCGTCAGAGGTTCTCGACGACAGGATAGACGAGTTCCGCCAGCTCATTCAAGAGTCAATGGATTTGGACGACAGCGCGTTTGGGAATCCGAGCTTGCAATCACCAAACCAGATCATCGCAGTCGGCCGCATAGCGAGCGACACAAGTGAAGGGAAGCTCAACACAGCATCTCTCGTGCTGGAAGGCTCGCGGCGTATGGGTTCAGGGCATCGAGTGCCACTGAAGGTCGACAGCCTGCCCTCCTACAACTTTTTCCCTGGGCAGATCGTCGCTCTCCGCGGTGTCAATGCCAGCGGCGACAACTTCGTGGTGTCTGAAATACTCCCCCTCCCGCTCCTCAACCCGCCCGCCACAAATCCCGATGAACTGGACGCAGTCAACGCACGCTACCTCGACACACCCAACTCCCACCCGGACAACACCCGTCCACTAACCATGATGGTCGCAGCCGGCCCCTACACCACCGACCAGAACCTCGACTTCGCACCCCTGCACACCTTCCTCGACAACGCCGCCACCGCCTACGCCGACACTCTCATCCTGCTCGGCCCCTTCCTCGATGCCGAACACCCCCAGATCCGCACCGGCGACTTCGACACGCCCCCCAACGCGCACCCCGACCAGGCAACCCTCACCGACCTCTTCCGCCACCACATCTCCACCCCAATCCAGGCCTTCGCCGCCCGCAACCCCACGTGCAACATCATACTCGTCCCCAGCCTGCGCGACGCACACCACCACGCCGCCGCCTTCCCACAAGACAAGTTCAGGAAGCGCGATCTCGCGCTCGGCGCCGCGGGCAAGATGGTCCAGTGCGTCACCAACCCCATGACGCTGTCCATGAATGAAATCACCGTGGGCATGAGTTCCGTTGACATCTTCTCGATGCTGCGCCAAGAGGAGATCAGCGGGGGCGGCGCACGCGGCACGAATTTCTACGAGCGCGGCGCGCGCAGCGTGCTCGAGCAGCGCAGCTTCCTGCCCGTGTTCCCGCCGCTGGCCAGGGCGAAACACCTCAAGCCCGTCGACGTGCCGGCAAAGCCGGTCAGTGCCGACGGCGACGACGCCGACACCCCGAGTCCGTTCCTGCCCATCGGCACCCCGCTCGACGTGTCGTATCTCAAGCTGGGCGAGATGCTGAACGTGCGGCCCGACATCCTGATCACGCCGAGCGCGCTGCAGGGCACGGTCAAGGTACGCTGCATGAAAAGAAGTGTGGCACGAGCTAACAACCCAGGTCGTCGAGTCCGTCGTGGTCATCAACCCGGGCACGCTCGCCAAGCGCCGCGCCGCAGGCACATACGCGCGCAT
Source organism: Boeremia lycopersici (assembly GCA_022609225.1). NCBI lineage: Eukaryota > Fungi > Ascomycota > Dothideomycetes > Pleosporales > Didymellaceae > Boeremia > Boeremia lycopersici. The sequence continues at coordinate 28,943 of JAGKPY010000092.1, forward strand.
CGTCGTCCAGCCGGCGCGCGTCACAGACGAGGAGAGGCAGCGCGGCGTGTCTATCGCGCACAAGCTGTGGGAGCGGAGTCGCGTGGATATCGTACGGATCTAGATACAGATACTCTAAACTACATGATGAACTGTCCAACCTGCTCTAGCATTGGGACGCGCAGTGAGGGCGATGAGCTCAGAAAGGTGCGGAATAGTTGAATAGTGACAAGAAGAAGTTCGCACGTGCAAAAAGAATGCTAGATGCATGGCACGGCTCGAGGATTGGAGTCGGTGCAAAAGCAAAAAAAGATAATTGTCATATGACCTAACCAGGGGTCGCTGTGATGAGGTTAGGAATTGAACCGGCGTGTAACGGGTGTGGTGAATACTTACAACCTGGAATCTCTTGATTGCCGAACGTATCGTAGTCAAGCGCCTTGCCATTGGGCCATTAGGCCAGTTGTACTGGATTGATAGAGGCTGCAGGAATTAGGTGGAATCTATTGCAAGAGAATTTGGGTATCAGTAGCTAGGGAGATCGAGAGGTGGGATTGTGGTATCAATATAACCCCGCAGCAGGTGTTTGTGGTGGAACTAGCGATGGTCGGCTCGCTTAGCACGCCACGATATTGTAGATGGATGATATGATATCTAGTGCGACCTCAACCACCATCCGTGCAATCAGTCAACACACGAGCGATGTGTCTGTACAGTGAATTCAACCCAACTACTCGGGTAGATATCAATGCGCTTCAATGGCCGCAACGCTTGCATGTCATATACAGCAGACTCATAGCTTCCTCGCCGACTTCTGAGAGCGTCCAGTTTTTTCAGGTGGAGGGCACGTGTTGAGACCTTTGCAGCTGAGTGCGAACACAGACTAATGCCAAGTGTTGCAATGGTTAATAGATACGGATGATGGTATTGAAGATCGCTGTTTACTGTCATATAGATGCAGCGAATGACAGATGCGCTCGTCCGGAGTGTCAGCTGTGACGTCCTGCTGAACCAAACAAACACTTCTCCGCGTTGATCACCACAACCGCGTATATCCGCCTACCTGACCTCGGATGCACGCCATGGCAGATGACCGTGTTCGTACAAGCCAATGGTCTAAGCATGCACGCGTTCGGGCTGACCAAGTTTCTTCAGCTGCTCGAAGCAAGGTCGCGGCGGTTGCTAGGAGACGCGGTCGCCCAACAGCCGCCTCCCCACTTTGGCTGCGAACGCGAGGAGCGGGCACAGGTGCAGCGGGTCAGCAAGTGGTTGGTGCGTGAGCCGGAGAAAAGAGGTGATCGGGAGATCGGCCGATGCGAACTGCACACGCAAGAGCAACGCCTTTGCGATGGCGCGCGGGGATGGCATTTGCGAATGTGATGGCCGTGCAGCTGCTGTCCAGCGGTCCTGAAGGAGCAGCGTGTTTGCGCGGGCAGCCGGCCTCGCTGCAGGTGATCCCGCCCCGGACAGTCCTTGCGCGCTACCCTCTACATCCCTGCGGTACAACCAGGTTTTTGTCTGTTGAACGCTGGCTGCGCTGCGAGTGGTGCGGAGATGATGTGGATGAAACGGTGCTTTCTGTGCTGGGCGGGCCATCGCCGGGGCAACGGCGATCAACACGGCACCAAAAATAGCCGCGCCAGCCACAGACAGACCATAGGCCGGCCATCGCCCTGTTCGCGATTGCATCACTCCTGGCTCGCATTCTTGTCACGACCACATATCCATACTGCGGGTGCCGTGAGCGTGGTCGGCGCAAATCCTCTCGTTAATTGCAGCTCTTGCGACGGCCCATTCCTCGCTTGTGCCGCTCCCCCGCTGCGCATCGACGTTTGACGTTCGGCCGCTCGCGATCACCGCCGAGTGCCCCACTGCTGTCAGTCACAGTGCATACGCGACCATCGGTGGCCAACGACGCGACCAACGACGCGACCAGCGACGCCGCCGGCAGGAGCAGCCACCATGGACACCAGCTACCTCGCCCAGCAGGTCACCACCATCATCGGCCAGCTGCACGGCCTGTTCGACGAGATTGGCGTGCCCGGCCATGAGCGCGACTCGCGCGAGGCAGAGGTACGCGTTGTTTGTGCATGCGCCGCAGCAGCTAACCGCGCCAGCTCTTCTCTGCGCTGTCGGAAACCCTCCACGGCCAGCTGCGCACCGTCACCAATGAGAAGCACGAGATGACCGAGGAGGCGCATCGCCTGATCAAGACGATCAAGCAGATGGAGGCCTCGATGAGCGACGGCAGGAGCAGCGCCAAGTACGACGACGACGAGCCGCAGGTCACGTACCCGTTGACGCGCTGTCTGAAGGCCCTCAAGGCCAAGTACAACACGCTTGCGAAGCAGCATCGCGAGCGCTCCGAGAACGTGCAGAGTAGGTCACGTGTTTTTCTGTGCGTTGGCTATGCTGACACGCGCAGAACTTGCTGAGGCGCTCGATTCGTACGCGTCGCACCTCGAGGCCGACTTCGTGAAGATCAAGCTGCCCCCCACGGCGCCAGACGGGACGATTCCGCCCTCCTTCGACATATCAGCCTCCTACACGGCCAAGCTGGATGCTGAATTCAGCCGCATATACGAGGAATACACAAAGCGCCGCAGCCAGGTCCAGGTCCTGTGCCAGGAGATTATCCAGCTCTGGGCTGAGCTAGGCACACCACAGGCGCAGACAGATTCGGCAATCGTCGAGAACCACCGCGATGCGCCAGAGCAGCTGGGTTTGCACGCAGAAGACTTGGCCGTGCTCAAGGCCAGGAAGGAACGTCTTATCGAGGAGAAGCATGGCCGGGAGCGGCGCATTGCGCAGCTGCGAGCGACTATCGAAGAACTGTGGGAGCGCCTTAGCGTGGCTCCCAGCGAGCAGAAGCACTTCCTCGCCAGCAATCGCGGCTGTGGCCTTCGCACAGTCAATGAGTTCGAGGACGAGCTGTCGAGGCTTAACGAGCTCAAGCGCCAAAATCTGCACATTTTTGTCGAAGAGGCGCGTCTGAAACTACAAGAGCTATGGGATGCATTGTACTTCTCCGAGGAAGAGATGCTAGACTTCACCCCTGCCTTTTCCGAAGTTTGCAGCGACGCACTTTTGTCTGCACACGAGGCGGAGATTTCTCGCCTGGAATCGCTCAAGGACCAACGCCTGCCTATTCTCTCCAAGATCGACCGACACCGCGAGCTCATCAAGGAGCGCTCTGATCTCCAGCAATCCAGCCAGGACGCCTCTCGACTGATGGGCCGAGGTCAAAAAGGCGAGAAGAGAGATCCTGGAAAGCTGCTGCGCGAGGAGAAGATGCGCAAACGCATTGCAAAGGAGTTGCCCAAGGTCGAGGCAGAGCTCAGAGCGACGCTCGAAGCCTACGAAGACGAGTGGGGTCGCCCGTTCCTTGTTCATGGCGAGCGGTACTTGGATGAACTTTATGCTGCTTCTCAGCCTCGACCACGGTCGAAGACGCCGTCCAGCGCGAGCACGTCCAGCACGAATATGCCCTCGAAACAGGGGACACTCACCAAGTCTAATTCTTTCGCTCGCCCTCGCTCTGGCACGATTCACGGGCAGACGACTCACAGCCAAACAAACCATCGCCAGACAATGCATGAGCCACCCAGTCGAGTCAAGACACCTGCATCCGTCAACTTCGGCGCGAGTACCATGCGAGGCAATCCTTTTGCGCAGTCTGTCTCTGCGGCGTCTGGCTCGAAGAGTCCCTCCAAGCTACCAACACGCGCTGCCCCAAAGATCATGGGTTCACCCGAGCGAGGACCTGGCACTCTTCGTCGAACTGACTCGACGCTATCCCGAGCCGAATCCACGCATTCGACGCATTCGCGAGGTGACTCGATACTCTCCACAGCGTCGTCATTGCACTCGAGAGCTGACTCGCAGTCGTCGACGATGCGAAGGATGGGTCCTCCGATGGCCCCACCCCCACGTATGAAAGACCTGTTTATTCCTCCAGACCCTGCTGAGACGCCCCGAAATCGGTTCGAGTTCAATCGCGGCGAGCGCAGCGAGAGCATCGTTCGTAGCATACCGCCAGAAGATCCATACGATGACCGATTGAGCCAAACCATGCGACCTGGCTACCCTGGCTCGTCGCAGGCACACGCGCCGAATCATTCTCTGTCGTCATCAGACAGCAGTCGGCACATCTCGCAGGCGTCATCGACCGGGTCCGGTCAGGCAGCGTCGGAAAACTGGGAAACCTTCAGCGAACAGTCGGACGATGCGCCTGAGAGTGATGTTGACTTCCAGACGTACCGTCGCAGCCAGGTGAAGCGCCCCACGCCTGATCACGCAGCCACGCCGCGTGCCATCCAAGGCAAGAAGATCAGAGGCATCCGCAATGTGGCCGATGGCAGCATGGCGATGGATCAGGACGGTCGCATGGTGCGCTGCAGCGAAGCCGGCTGGACAGACGATGGTAGCGTGTACTGAAGCGTCGCTGAGCTGATGTTTCCGACATTCCTAAACAAAATTCTCTACATTCCCGCTCGGCGCATTTCGCGGGAATCCTTTGACAGCCGGCACCACCACATGTCGGCCACCTGGCATGTCATTCGACGGCGTGCAGCAGTCTTAACTCGTTTCGCTGTAACGTTCATGGGCGTGGCTGTTTAAAAATTTTCACTTCGACTCATCTCTTTATACGAAACGCATCTGGCGGCGATAGTCGCCACTACGAGGTTGACACGGTACACTGCATGTCACTTATGCAAGTACCCACAAGATGTCCCTGCAGCTCGGCGGTGGCGAAAGTCCCTGGAGTCACGTTTCTAGTATTCTATGTTGCGGTTTGGTCCTTGCAGCAATTGTGCGAGTCGACGGCGTCTGGGGCGGTGCATTGGATTTTGGGTACTGTGCTGATATGCGATTTGCTTGTTTGTGTAGCGACGGCGCGAGATGCATACGGTAATGCTCGCGAGCAGGCCCAATGTGTATGACTATGGCTGAGCCGAGGGCCGCAGAGAAGGCGAAACTAAATGCCATGATACCAAACCGCTGTCTGTGCCCTTCTTTTGCAGCACCGTGAGGCGCGTAGCCTTGTCCTTCCTATTGAGGCTGCTGGCACCGCCCGAACCTTCTTCTTCCGGGCTAAGGGAGATCTTGGACTGAAGCGGAAGGTGGGGAGGGCGAGGACAGCGTTGCACGCCGTGAGCGAGAGGCAGACAGAGCAGCGCAGCGCCATGGAGTGTGGAGAGGAGCAACGCGTCGATAAGTACACATGCGAGCGCGATACGTCGAGCATCCCCCATGACGCCCGCGCACGCAGCCAAGCAGGGTCTGCAGCTGCACAAAAACCAGATTCCGGGTCGTGAGCCACACCCCCTCAAAAGCACCGAGCACCCTTTCAGCATCGCGCGCATGCACCCCACAGCCGCTTGGGGTAATGATACAACTAGCGCATGCGCGATAAGGAATCGCCAGCTGACAGGCCGGCGTCCCCAGATGCTAGCTCGCACTACAGGCGCCGCTCGGTGCGTTGTGCTGTCATTGTTATTGCGAGGGTGCTGGCACGCGTGGCGGGCTTATCGCGACAGCTCACGCGTGTGAGCGAGGGGAGTGCCGTGCGTGGCAGGCAGCGTGCAGCGGCTTGCTGTTGCGTGCTGGGGGCCTGCGGCTGGCACACCGCCCCAAGGGCTTCCAAGGAGCTTCCATGCGTGGGGCAGGGCTGACGCGAATCGTGGAGGACGCGCACAGGCGGTCGGGATGCGACACAACGTCCGGCAACCCCCGCGGCGCAGCGGCCACTGCTGACCGGCGGCGATGCACAGCGCTTCAGGTTTCAGAGAGCGCGCTGCCCGACGTGCGTGGATAGCTCCAATGATATTGCGGCAGAAACATACGTGACAGGCAGCGAGAGGCTCCGTGCCTGGCGGCGTCCTGAGCGTCTGCACCGTGACATGGTCGCATGCAGCGCTGATCCGGTGGCTCTTGTGCTCGATAGGAAGGTTGGCCCACGCGACTGGCCGTTATTACGCAGCGCGTCCAGCACTGATAACCCTGGCGAGCAGTCCGAGGCAGCCCGCAGCGTGCTGCCTTGCCTTATCGCGCATGCCAGCGCTGTCTGCATGCCTCTCTGCTGCCTCCTCCCTCTCTCTACACCTGCTCGCAGCTGCCCTCGCTGTCTGCTCCCTTGTCCCGCTGCTACGGTCGCTGTCGCGTGCCCGGGGACCTTCGGCGGGCCCTGACCCTGCGTGTTTGATGCTCCCCTTGACGGCCATCCAATCCCGCCGCAGCAATAACGTAAAGGAATCCATCCCGACGCGCATCCGACCAACGTCACAGCCCTAGCCCAGCTGGCAGCACGTTAGTCACGGGAAAACGCCCACAGGGACTTGCACCATGATCTCGCCAAGAGCCTTTCCATATATGCACGCCTCGCCGCCCTCGCCGCGCAGCACGCCTGCCGACAAGATGCGCACACGGACAACACGCCCTCCGCTCGCTCCGCGCACCACCAATCCCGCATGTTCAGGTGCTTCGCCAGCCGCCGACACCATGCTGAAGCACTCCAGCCCGGTGGTGATTCCGCCGCGGACCCCGACACGCCCGACCTCGACCCCGGCTGTACGTGCAAAGGGCCAGAGCAGCGCAAGGCCAGCCTCGTCCACCAAGAGCCACCACTCCGACACCCTCCCGCCTGCCGTGGCTGCCCTGCTGGCCGTCACCGCGATCCCAGCCCGCCAGTCGCACCGCCGCCGCAAGCGCCCCGCCTCGGACAGGCGCATTTCCATGGACGAGCTGATCCAGGAGTGGAAGCAGGACCACGTGGAGCCGCCGCCGTCGTGGTCGCTGTCGCCGCTCGACGTGCTGCTGGGCCGCGTCGACGAGTCCGAGTCTGACTACGGCGGCAGCCTGCCGAGCCTGGAGCAGGAAAAGCGCCGCTTCGGCACCTCGAGGTCCATCTCCAGCGACTCGCTGTCGACGCTGCCGCCCTCGCTGGACTACGACGCCTCCTCGTACGCCTCGCAATGGGACAACATCAGCACGCCAGAGTCGGTTTCGCGTAGGGAGCGAATCTACTCATCGCCGCCCAAGGAAGACTGCGTCCTGGACCACCCGCTGCTGCACTTCAACGTCGACGCGCCCGAGGAGCTCACCGAGGCCAACGCCGCGGACCTGATCACAATCTCGCCCTCCAACGAGCGCTTCAAGTCGTTCAAGTCCAACCTCACAGCCTCGTTCCAAGCGCTCAAAGAAGCCGCAAAGTCCTTCTCCAACTTCACCGCCCCGAGCGTGCCGCCCGAGGACCTCCTGACGCGCTCCATCCTCTCGCCGCGCTTCACCAGCGAGATGCGCCCAAAGCACACCGACGGCCTGCCCTCCCCCGCCCTGCGCCGCTACCTCAACCCCACGCCCGCCCCCATCTCGCCCACCGAGCTGTCCATGCACCTCCACGACGCCCTCACCCTCGACTCCGACGCCGACACCTCCGCGCCCATGATCCCCATGCAGACGTACGACCGCCGCGGCCGCGCCACCAGCCCGCGCCGCCGCACCAAGTCCGCCGACCCGCTGTCACACCGCCCGCCGACCCCGACGGTGCGCCAGCGCGAGCCGCGCGAGAACAGCGACTTCCTGCGCGTCATCGTGCTGGAGATGAACATGCGCCGCCGCGGCAAGCTGGACGCCAAGGCCGTGGGCAAGGCGCGCATCTGGCTGCCGCCGCGCAAGCTCGACGCCGCGAAAGCGCCGCCGGCGGGCGGCGTGCCGGCGCGCTGGGTGGGCGTGCCGGTGTGAGCTGGTTGACAAACACCTGCAGCATTGTACGCGTGGGCTGCACGTTGACTCCGGAAACACACCGCGCGACGTCAACCCGCAGCACCGAAGCCGCACGACAGCATGTCAACCGGAAAACGACCCGAACAACGCACCACGGTTCCGTCCCCACCCACTATCGGTCGGGCACGCGTGCAGCAAGACCCTCGTCGCGTTCACGACCCAGCACCGTTATTCGTCGTCGACGCCGCACCACCCCGGCCACCACCCTTGCACAGCCTTCCTCAAGTGCTACCCTGCGCGGATCGCGAGGCGTGCGTCTCCGGTCGGTGGACCCCGCGTATTCTCCGAGCGAGTCCCCTTCCTGCCACAGCCACCAGCCACTGGGATGCGCGTGAATCGCAGGGCGGTCCGCAGCGCAGCGCATTACTCCTACCGCACACCCGTACTACCATGTACGATACGACACTCGCCAGAGCCCGCCACACTACACGCCATACTGTTACAACCGTGTACTGTGTCCACGCACCTCGGCACACCTCCCAGCGCACAGACCCCGGCCATCGGCCATTCTCGGTGGCAAATTTTTCAGGCTCCCGCAGCCCAGCCACAGCGTGTGCTCGCACGTGTGCGAAGCGGTCTGCGGAGCGAGACTCCGCGGCGCCTGGGTGTAGTGTGTAGTGTACCTGCAGGAAAAACGCGGTGCAGAAAAAACGCAGCTGCAGGAACGCAAAGGCCTTGTTCCAGCCGCGTTTTGCCGATGTAGTGGGGCGGGGGACTGTCGGCGAGATGGCGCGATGGAGACGCGGGAGGTCGAGGCAAGAGGTGAGGCGTGGTGAGGCGCGCGAGGGGAGGGAGGCTAGGGAAGAGGAGTAAGATGAGGAGATGAGGAGAGGAGAGCAGAGGAAGTGCCCTCTCGCACCGAGAGAGTTGCACACGATACCACGACACACGCACACACACCAACATACACACACCCCACGACACATCATCACATCACCACAAGCGAGTAATCATCACAAGCGAGCGCCCTGCATGGCGAGTTGTGCACCGGAGCGTGGTCAAGCGCTGACCGCTCTGCTGCACTGCTCTCCCCTTTTCGTTTTTTTCGAGAGGTCTGTTATATTTTCTGGGGTTCGGGGGTTTTGGGTGTAGGCTGGGTTGGGTTGGGGCGAAGACGGGGAGGCACAGTAAGGCCTGGGGGGCATAAGGGATGCATGTAGGAGGGGCACAGGCGAAGAGAGGTTATAAACAACACACCAAATGCACAAAAACACGCAATACACCAATACAAACCCCCCCAAAAAAAAAATGCCATCGTCCTGTGTGCGTTGTGTGCGTGCGTGCGTGAGGTGTGCAAGTGTGGTCTGGACGCGGCAGCTCGCTCGTGTCCTTTGCGGTATGGAGTCTGCGGTATGGAGTCGGCGGTGAAAAGTCGGCGGTTCAGAGTCGGCGGTTCAAGGGAGTCAGATAGACGCTAGACGCCAGACGCCGCGACACACCGCGATGGATGTAGCGCGATGGATACAGCGATAGATACCACGATGGATACCGCGATGGATATACAGCGATGGATACCGCAATGCATACCGCAATGCATACCGCAATGCATACCGCAATGCATACCGCAATGCATACCACGATGCATATCCATCACATCCACCAGCACCGCATCTGCAGCGCCCTACACCAAACCTCCTGTGAGGGCTTAAACCCCCGCGACCAGGATCTCGCGTCGCACAGTATCCCATAGGAGACGGTTTGGCTGGACACTCTACTGATGGAAATTGTGATTAATTGGTTGGTTGATTGATTGGTGGGTTGGTACTGCGGGGCTGTGCTGCTGCGCTGTCCTGGCTTGTTGACGGCTGGTAGTGGTAGGAGTAGGAGTAGGAGTAGTAGTAGCAGTAGCACAGACCCACCGTGCGCCTTATCGCACCCGCACTCACGTCACGCGCTCGTCCTATTCGGTCACGCTCTCGTCCTGTGAGGCGGAGGTGTCCGTGGTTCTTCTTACTGCTTACTACTTACTACACACCACACACCAAGCACCTACCTAGGGAACACACTCAACAAACACCAGCAGGTCGCGGTGGCGGATTGCAGAGTACCCCCGCAAACGCCAAGGTGGTTGATATAGGTACGTGGGTATGAGGTGGGCTCGTGGAGGGGGGGGGGGGGTATAGTGCACGCGAGGAGGAGGGGGAGGAGGTAGAAGGGGAGGAGGGGTAGAAAGGGAGGAGGAGATGTATGCGGTATCTATGCAGGAGGAGATGTGTATGGTGCTCATAAGAAGAAGGTAGAAGGGGAGGGGGGGAGGGAGTATATACGGTATCTACAAGTAAGAGGAGATTGCTGTGCAGTGTAGGAGTGTAATAGACTGGACAGGTATCTCTGTCTCGCTGGCGGTGGTGATAGGAGGCTAGGAGATGCGAAATAGGAGGCTGGGAGATCGGGAACATCTAGGAACGTGTAGCTAGGGAATATGTAGCTAAGGGATGTGCACTGAACACCAGGGGTCTGGTCGGCTGGACGGCTGATCGGTAGGCTGCGAGTGTGTCCACCTGCTCGCGGGAAACACAGCAGGCACGTTAGGTTCTCCGTGGTTGTCGCGCGTCGAGTCCGCGGCCACCCGTCCGCCGTTGGTATGGTGCGCGCAGTACTCGTAGGCATCTAAGGGAAAGGTGTCTAGGAAATGAGCGACGAGCGTCGAGAGTGTCCAGGTGGTAGGTAATTAGTGGACTGGCACTGGTGTTACAGTCCGCCGGGAACGCTATATGGAGCCGCGGCGTCCAGTACAGTGTGGGTAAGTACTCAACATGGATCCTCAAATATTCTTCTTCTTGCAGCACCTCTCTATAGGTAATATTAAACCGTAGAACCCGCAAGATAAGCCAATATAATCGTTGCTAGAATGTGCGGACCTGCTGGCTCATAGAACAGTTAGGTAAGTACCATAGTACTGCTGTGCGGGCAGCTCTATAAGTGGATAGAGCACACGTTTTTGCCCTACAGACTATCTTCTAAACTGTTGTATCTGTCTATCTAGAGGTAGGCAGCCAATTAAAAGCTCCTAGCGTTGATTAGTCCCATAGGAAGGAGGGTCTATACATTATGGCAAGCACCGATAAAGTACGAAGACTAAAGTTGAAATACCTCTTTGTATACCTCCATAAGCTACTTTCTGCAAACAGCTAGCTGCCGCAGAGTCTTGAATCCACATGGAATACTTATCCCGGCCATACTGTGGTGTTGCTGCTCTGGGCAACGAGGGCGTCACGTGCGCCACGCTTCGTGTGCGGTGGGCGCTCCGAGTGTCTGTGCACGACAGCGTCGAGATCAGGGAAGAGGCGGGCGGTGCGTCATGTCTGTCTACTTCTGAGCCTGGAAGTCTGTGTGCGTTGACCCCCGTGTGCGGATCGAGGCGGCGCACTGTACCTAGCCTGTAGGTAGAGCAGACTGATATCTACTCTACTGTCTCGCCGCTGGGTTCGAACTGGAAGCTGTCGATTCCAAGGGCCTGTTCGGTACATACATCAGATCTGGCGGGCTCAGAGATGACCTGCACGGGCTTTCTGGGAGCACATGAAATGGAGGGGTATTTCTGGCAGTCGTGTTCGGTATTTCTAGAGTACCTATTTTTCACAGGTCTGGTAGCTCTAGATTGTTGGTGTCTACTAAGAGATCAAAGCTATGTACTTCGTATAGCTTACTTTTGCATCTTATCTTGCTAAGTTAGGCCTAGCAGCCTATAGATGTGTTTCTGGATTATATTTGCTCCAGATAGTAGATTTCGCGAGACATACACAAAATTTCACGTGACACATACAAAACTTTCAAAATCCGGTACCTCACTAAACAGTCCTCCATTTCCATATTTTGAAAGTCCTTTAGCGGCTTACGCTGTTAAGAAGATGTGGCGCTACATTCCCATAGTCGCCTCATTTCGAGACCTCCAGATCTGGTGTATCGAACAGGCCCTAACCAGCGAAATCCAGCTGCTCATGCAGCACAGTTCCAACGGCAGCGAGGCGCGGCAGGACTGGCTTCACGCCTCCGATTCAGCGGGGTTTTCTGGGCGGGAGAGGTTCGGTGGTAGGTTTGGTAGCACGGAGCCAGATCGCTGGGATCAGCGGGTCGAGGGTATCTGGGTGGAGGATTGTAGGGCGGCCGCCGAGCGGAGCGGGCAGGCACTCATCTCGCGCACACAGGCGTTCTCTGAGCGTGTGGGCGCCGCACAAGCTTTGCACGCCTTCCAGTTGGTCGGCAGGTGCGGCGGCGCAGCGAGAGCCCCCGGGCTTGTCGCCGTCCTGAGCTACCGCACTGTGTGCCGAACGGTGGTGAAGCCACGGTCCTCAGACGCCGAGGGCGCAGTCGCAAATCCAGAATCCGCTACACATCGAAATGCTATGAACATGCCATTTCGAGCAGCCGTGACGGCGGTGCCAAGACAAGCCGCCGTCGAGCTCCAAGCCTCGCGCCACGGCGTGATCGACACGTGCCGTAGGCTTAAGCCCCGGTCCATCGCCAGATAAGCGACTCCCCGCAAAAGCGGCAGCATCGTGCTATCCCAGAGCATCATACATTCCCTCGTTTTTCCTGTTCGAGCCCGCGCTACCAGGAGACTTTGCGAAGCGGCACAAATTTGAGTGCCATTGTCCCATCACCTGGGAGTCTAGGTCGCCACCCGCCGCTCTACTGTCGGCAGCAGTTCGCGCCAGATACCGGCACGCCAAGCGTCTATACGGAGCTTTCAGCTGGCGCTGCTCTGGACCTGACACGCGGTGTGCGCGTCGCTTTCCCATGCCCAGCGGGCGAATGGGATGCCGCCGCGCGCCGTGATGCTGACAGCCTGGTCGGCCTTGCGGGGGTCGACTTAAGCTCGCACCAAGCGTGATCAGCCGGACGCGCCTGCAGCCGAGCATCTCAGAATAGGCCCTCGTACAGGTGCGCGATGCACGTCGGCGAGGGAGTTGTCTGCAGTCGGTCAGACTGTTCGCCTACGCCTGGGTCGTCGGGTGGTGTTTGTCAAGCGGTCGATGTCTGGTCGTCGAGCGGCTCAACGGCGTCTGTACACCGGTAGCCAGAGAAAGCGGCGACAAAGGAATACCATCTAGCCCTTGAAAATTCCATGGCCTTCTCGTACCAGGCTGTACCAGGCTGTACCAGGCTGGCTCTCCACGTTGTCGGCACTTGGGCACAGGTCCTGAGCAATCGCGAGGCTGCTTGGCGCGCTCAGCCGCTCCCGAGTGGATCTCAATCCGGGGACAGACAAGCAGCGCCAAGGTGTCGAGACTAGTCTGTGTGGGCACACGCTGGTCTTAAGCCCATGGACGAGAAGCTTGACTGGTTGTAGCGAGAAGGCGAGTCTTCGAATTGCCTTATTGGGAGCAGCCTTGCCACTACGGGCTCGCTGTCGTAGGACACTGACCTCTTCGGGGGGCTGAAGCCCTACAACCCTCGTTAAAATCCTTGGAAGTATTGATGGCGGACGCGGGCTTGAGTCGACGATTTTTGTAAGCACAGTCTGGCTGTAGGACTCGCTTGACTTCGCTGGCCTAGTCGATTTGGGCTACTCTACCCGTTGGGAGTTGAGCACACGACATCTGGACGGCCTACACGAGGCAGTATGGTCCAGCTAGATCGTCAATGGACCTGGTGTGGGCCTCATCGTGGGGACCAGAACGCGGAGAAATGCGAGAACGAAGCTGTGCGTGAAGATATAAGAATCCCTTGCGTTCCCTTCTCAAATCTATCACAGCACTCTCACTGCACTCATCAAGATGCCTCGTCTTACACAGCTGGCTTCTGTCTTCTCGCTGGCTTCGGTCGGCTTCGCTCAGATCCCCAACACCATCCCCTTCCAGGTCACAGGATCTCTCGACGGGTAGGTGCAATGCCCACTTCGCCTTGAATCAACTAACATAACAACAGCTGCAATGTTGCAGGCACTGAATACAATTCCGGTGGCACCATCAATGTCAATGAGTTCACCATCACCGTCCCAAAGAACTTGATCGTCCAGTTCCCCGTTGTATACGCTCCCTTCCCGAAGCTGTGCACTGCAGGGGCTGGGGGTTTCGAAACAACCGTCACTGGCAACATCATCGGCGGTGTTCCCATTGCTGGACAGGTTCAGGTTGCGGCCAGGTTCGGTCTTGAGGGCAGCCAGGGCTACATCGAGTCAATCAACAACGGCGTCATTCAGATTGCTGGTGGACCGAAGGTCAGGATCAACGACCCCGAGGGTGCGTTTGCACCTAAGGTGACAGCGCAGCCCTTCTTCATCATGGACACAGAGAACCCATCTGTCTCGTCCTTCTCCGGATTCCCCATGTGCATTCAGCACTCGGGTAACGCAGAGACTTGCAAGGACTCCAATCGCCCGGCTGGACAAGCGAACTTCAACGCCCCGGACCCACTCACCATGGTTCCCTTGAGAGCTGGTGATTTCATCGAGTACGCTGGATTGAGGGGTGGTGGAGGCGAGATCTTGGCCCACAGTGTGACTTGCATCAACGTCCAGGTCACCACTCAAGCCTCCGACACTGTTCCCAACTACATCCGCGTCGAGGACATGCTTGTTGGTGTCCAGGACCCCGCTGCCAATGTGGAGGTCGCTGATATCCGTGTCATTGGTTTCCTCTCCAGTTGTAGCAATGCCCAAGTCACCATCTCCGCCATCGACGTCGACCCATGCACTGGCGCTGAAACCTACCGTCGCATCGGTAGCGCCACTCCAAGGCAAGAGACGCGCTGCAAGTGGGAAGCTCGCATCGCCACCGTCACACCGTACACCCGCGACTACCTCGTCACGACCAACACTCCCGTCACCGAGACCAAGAACGGCATCAAGGCCGGTCAGTTTGTGGTTGCTGTCGGCGAGTGGATCTTCCCCGAGGTCGACGTCCCCGGAACCTTCCCCCCACCGCTCATCTTCAACGACATCTCTGCCCTCAATCAGGGTGACTTCCTGGACGACCAGCAGTTTGGCCCGCTGAGCCCATACCCTGGCGCCAACCAGCCCGCAGCCAAGAAGCAGTGCAGCCCCAGCGACATCCCCACCAACAACCCTACCAACCCAACCAACCCTACCACACCCTCTGATCCCTCCACCAACCCCACCAACCCCAACACACCCACCACACCCCAGACCCTGCCTATCGCTGCAGCAGTCCAATTCGCCGCCGTCCAACGCTCCGCCGCGCTCCTCACGCTGTCCGGCTCCAACACCGAGGCGAAACTGACCGCGGACCAACTGACCTTCAAATGGACGCAGACGTCGCCAGCCTCCCCCGCGATCTCGCTCACAAACCCCAGCTCCGCAACCGCGAGCTTCACAGCGCCCAAAGTGACCACCGAAACAACCTTCAACTTCACGCTCACCGTAGCGCTGAAATCCAACGCCACGGCGCTCAGCACCGTCACGGTGCCCGTCAAGATCTCGCCCACGGCGCTCGACGTCGTCACCATCGACCAGTACACCTGGGAGAGCCGCCAGTCCGGCACCATCAGTGTGGCCTGCAGCTCCAATGTGCGCAACGGCGACAACAAGAAGATGACGCTCGTCGTCAACGGCAACACGAATATCAACATGCTGGTCAGCGGCGGCGCGGGCCGCTGGGCCTACACCGGCCGCCTGAACAGGCCGACCCGGCTGCAGTGCGTGTCTGATCTCCAGGGCAAGAGCGCAGAGCGCGCGGGCACGGCGACGACAAGGCGCCGCAGGAGGGGTGCGTTGTAGATGGCTTAAGGGGATGCGCATTGAGTGCTGGTGAACGACTGTCCTTACTAGATTATGATACCATGATATGAATTTACGATTTACATTCATTCCTTTTGGCTGTGTGTGCTCGGGACTGTCTGTGCACAACAATCCGGGCTGCTCTGTGCTGCTTCAACACTACTCCAGCATTGCTCAGCACCTCTGTACTTCCCTTTCTGCGTGCGCTGTGTCCAGATCGATGGTTTTTCTGTTGCCCTCCACGCCACTCTACTGGCACCAAGCAGAATCTGTGTTCAAGTCGGATTAGAGTAAAGTCTGGCTTCCACCACTAAAGAGGTAGGTACAATATAGCTTGATGATTATAATGTTAAATTCTATGTAAGAAGTAATATGTAGTATAGAGTACCCTACTAGCATAGTGTAAACTGCCTATCAGGCATAGTGTTTTCTAGGTGCTAAATGCAATGTCATTCACAGCTCAAGTGCGGTGTTCTTCATCTGATTTCGTGCCCCAGTGCTGTACTCCGGCCTATCAGACTATTGGATAGGGCCAGAGGCGCTTGGTGTCGGCATCGGGTGCCCATAGGGCTCGCTGACCTGGTATGTTTTGTACTATTCGAGCCTGGCTCTCATAAGTGGGAGCCGTGAACCTTTTGGATGACCGAGCGGGCTGGAGCTTGGGCCTGACACTTAGTGAAAGTTTGCAGGGAGATAGATGCGAGCAACAGTGCTTTCCAGTTGCTACATACTTGGGAAAAGGCAATGGTGCGTGCAGGTCTGTTTAGTCTGTGGAACCACATAAGCCAAGGCGTACGGGTTGCGCCAATATTCTGACGGCGCAGCACATGTGTACATTGTCCCACTACTTACTGATCGGGATATACTATTGGCCAGACACGTGTTCCCAGTTCCCTGTTTATCCAAGTAGAGAACGCTGTACTCTACACGAGGTACTGGATTGTAAAATCGGGGCCGTTGGCTGTCCTTCGCTGGCACTCTAGAATAGCCATGGGTTCCTTTAAATCACCCATTAGGCCAGGGAAATACTCATTGGTGTATTCGAGAGCGGTGCCAATCCTAGTAAAATAGTCGGGGAGTTCGCAATGAGGTCTGGCCAGTATGTAACGACAGATGCCCTTCCACTTGTCCTGTTCGCGTGTAATGAGCATGCACAAAACCCTGCGTTCAATGGATCCGTTCCTAAACTTCCATCCAAGAAAGAATTCGCTTCTCCACTCCTTATCGTCTAGGCTCACGAAAGTCCGGTGGAAGTTTCTGCGGCCTTGAAGAACGATGGTTCGGCCTCCATTTTCAATGTCTACCCATCGTGTCCAGGCCGTCACCTCGATAGTCGTACACGAAAGAAGAGCATCTTGTTTCAGACGGATATGCGTGGTACACGACGACCGAATTGCTGAGTACTTATATGTCGATGCAGAAGGAAAAACGATCTTGTTTCCGAATCGAGAAGTCCACGACCACGATGGCCGGTTTGGGATTGGTTTATTTTCGGTAGGTGGCAGATGGTCGCGAACAGTCCACAGGAAACCATCGATATCGTCGAAGCAGATGCCCTCGATGAAAGTCTTCTTCAATCGTTGTTCGTAGACGGACAAAAGACCAGCGATTGCGGGCAGAACATCACTCGTGAATGTCAGTTGCCGATTGCTATACAGCGTGATAGCATTATAATAGAGGGACATTGCTGAGTCAACTTCAAGATTTGTATGGATCCAATGTCGAAGGTACATCAGGCTCTCGGGTTGATATCGGGTCCGGGATTGAGACAAATCGGAAGATGGTTGTGGGAAAGGCGATCTTTCCGAAAGGCACTCGTCCAAGCATTGCCACTCGATCTGGGACGCTGTAAAGATGAGCGACCGACGGGACAGAAGCTCTTCCTGGAATACCCAGCCACGGGAGAAAAGAGGCAGGGGGTTGGAGGAGGGCGAAGGTCGCTCCACGAAAGTGGTAACGATTTCGCGTTTCAATCTAACGGGAAGGGATATAGGACGTATAAGATCTCGCTCGTGGTCCAATCCCGCGTTAGCGTCATCGCATGCTGCGGCGAACAAAGTAAGGCTGGAACCTGAATAAATGTCTTGCATCGCAGCATTCTGATCCTGGAGCTCGGTGTCACAATCTTGCGTTATGCATAAAGCATCTATCCACAAGTATGAGTACTGGAGTTCACGTGCTACTTCAATCGCATCAGTGAATGTGCGAGGGATCTGATCAAGAGGGATTTGTTGTTGGAGATCACTCTTGGTTGTGGAAGTCAAAGTATACCTCATTGCGGAACCCCATTTGTAGCTCAAGGTCATATATCGTGCTGCCCTTCCTGAACCAAGAGCAAGACGTGCAGAGTGATCGTCGCTTGAAATCTCGATGATCCATAGAGGCAACGTACCCACAGAATAACATTCAGGGTGGTGCGTCGAGCAGTACTGCATCCACTGCTTTGCAAGAAGTAAGGTTTGTGGAGATGACAGACGAGCGTTGGTACTAAGAGCTTCTTCAAATGCTGGAGTAGTTTCTATCCATCAGGTTAGTGGACGGATGTTGAGTAGAGCCCCAGAATCTACATACCGGGAACGAAGATATCCAAAACAACATTATATGTCCCATAGAAAAACTGCATCATCCGGCGTTCACCCGAGTGAAGTAAACATTCAGATAGAAAGGAGGTCGAGTCCCCGACCTCTATGCGGGTTGGCCCAAAACCACCTCGTGCCTCAATAGTATAAGCAATATATCCATTTAGGATTTCATACGGATGCTTAGAGGTCATGCATTTCTCAATGATCAGTCGGCACAGATCGCAATGCTTTGCGGATTCATAGACATGACCAAGAGTCGCATAGTGATCGTATTCCAGTTTAAGGTACGTACGCTCCACTGAACGTCGCAGGGTGATATTTGAGCATTTATCGCAAAGCATCATGGAAGAAGAAGGGTATTGAGGAGGCAATCCCCAAGCCGACGTGATTTTGGCACGCCTGTTATCTAGGCAAGGAGGCTGTGCTGACATGTCACGTGGTATACGCACGACAAGCGCAACTACAATTCAGTTCAGCGTGCGGCAGAACCAACACAAAGACCAATACATCATAGAGCTGTTTTTTGGCTGGTACCATGGTACGCACCAGCAGTATGTAGACTATTCCGTAGAGAACAGGGTTTGCACACATCACCAACAACCACCACCCACCTAGCCACCGGGAGCAACACACCATGCGCACCACGATCCCCAAAAACGTGATTTCAGCGCCGCAAGATGAGTTAACAGGGTCATCCACACCAGCAACGAGCAAGAACAGCGGCATGACGTTCAAACTTTTTGCATTCATCGTGTCTCTACTGCGACTTCTGGAAAGCGTGATCTACGAAAACATATTGCTGCGCCCCTGCTTCAGCGTCGACGAATCCTCATACTGTTTCTCATTAGCAACATGTCCGATTCTCCTAGTAAGATAGAGGGAGGAGCATAACTTACCTGTAAAAACCCAGTAACGTCGACCAAAACCGTCCAGCAGTCGACGAGATCCGCGAGATCTTGCTGCGTCTCCACCTTCTCGCCACCGCCGACATTGACGCTGCGCTTGAAGACCGCGACCATGCTGTGTCTGTTCTCCTTGAGGAACTCACGGGCCTGGAAGACGGACTGGTCGTTTTGGCGCCCTCTTGCGATGACGGCTGCGTTGACGACGCGCAGGACGGCGAGCATCAGTTCGTAGTATTTCTTGAGAGCGTTGGGGTTGTCGAACTCGAGACCGATATCTGGGTCGACAGCGAAGATCTGCGAGTCGCGGACAGCGGGGAAGAGGCCGGCATTGAGCACGTAGGCTGCGCCGAGGCGCGACTGGGAGATGCGCAGGAGCAGTGCGAGACTGGCGTCGTAGTAGGATAAGAGGCTGGAGACTTGAGGCGCGGCGGCGGCGCGGAGTTCTTCGGGAATATGCTTGATGTTGTCGACGAGGACGCCCATGAAGTTGAGCGAGACGAAGGTCTCGAGTATGTACTTTGACTGCTGGCGGGTGGCGACTGCAACGAGTGCGTTCAGTAAGAGGAGAGCGGAGATTTTGCACGTGCCTTGGCCGCTGTATGCGTCATCGCAGACGATCTCGAGAAGATGGCTGCCGCCATTCTTAATGGCGTTGAGCGTGTGACGACCCAGCGGAGAGTTGAGTGTTGCCTTCTCGAATGTGCCGTTGATGTACCGAAAACAAATCTGGTAGCAGTACTCGCGCAGCTCGGGCGTAGAGATCGAACTGTAGACACCCGTAAGGGCTGCGCGGAACAGCTGGCTCAAACGGTCATTTGAGAAGTCACCCGTCTTGTCGAATGCTGTCGATGTGAAGTCAACCTTCTGAATGAGTGCTTCAGCCAAGCCGGCAAGCTGCAGAGCAGTGAAGACGTCGACATTGTACGACTGTTCCAGCTTCGGTAGAATGACCTGAAGCGTCTGCAGGATGAAAGAAGCCCTTGCTCCATCCTCGAACTCGCAGCTGTGCACGGTCACCATCAGGACTTGTACCCATGACTGCAGGATGTCCTTGTGGTAACGTGTCAACTGAGCTCGACGATTCCAATCAGCGAAGACAGCCAACAACAACTCTGCTTCTTGCGCTAGCTCTGCTTCTTGAAACCCATCATCGATGAGGCCATCTTTCTTCCAGAACTTCATCTTCAGCAGGATGACCTGCTGAAGTAACGGCAACGAGTACAACAGACCGCCATCCTTCTCCTCCTGACACGAGGCAAGATTGACGCCTTCAAAGAACCGATGTTGATCCGGCAAAGCGCGTTCTGGGTATACAAATTCGATGAAATCAAACAAATCGAATATGTTAGGATTTGGCGTTGGATCCTCGCCAGGCCGAACAGTGGTACCGAGAAGCAAGGACTGTATCCTCGATTTCATTGAAGGCAGACTCTGCTTGATGGTCAAACGAAGTTCGCGCGATTCGTAGTCCAAGAAAGCTGCTCGTCGCTGAAGGAAGCTTTGTAACGCAAGCGCCGGAGGTCCTGAAAAGAACTCGGAGTAGTCACCAGTAGCGAGAAGCTCCAGGCCTTGCACGAGAGACAGGCCTTCCCAAGAAATATCAACGTTGATTGGCGTCAGGCGCGGTGCCTCGATGAACAGCAGTTCGTTATCTCGCAGCTCATCCATGACGATCGTACTAGTCAATGGCGAACGCCATAACTTCTGGAGGACATCCCAGCAGCGGGTCTTGAGCTCGGATCTCCAGGCCACGAATTGTTCCCCGTCGTTGTCAGGGTACTCGACCGCTAGAAGGAGGATGGCATGGAATAAGGCCTTGCCTTTTGACCACAGACTGTCTTCGGCGATACGAAGAGTGCTGCTTTCACACGAGAAACCAAGCAAGATATGAGCGATTGTCGGTCTGTTGGACACTGCCGCAAGACAACTATTCAGGAATTCAAGCACTCGAAGCTTGACGACGTATCCAGATGCTTCCTCACCAGCTTCAAGCTCTTCCGCACTGAATTGCATCAAGCCATGCAAGGATCGGCCAATCCTCTCTGCTTCATTGTCTCGTTCCAGGACACCGACGATTTTGCTGCGGCCAGATCGTTGTCCGAAACCAGCTGGTGATACAGCAAGCTTCCTCGACGATGCTAGCTTCTGTAAAAGTTGCAGAGAAGCAATAGTCAATGCTTCATGACCGGTACCACAATATAGGCCGAGATCAACCACGATCTGGAGGTTATTCAAGATTGCATCTTCAAAAGACGCAAGCGAAACATTGGAGACTGGAGATCCCTGCGTGGACGATTGCTGCTTCAGTGTAGGCCTGACGATATCGAGGTAGGTGGCCTGCAACTTCATGACCTGATCCATGACCTCGATACTCAGCATGAGTGTTTGTATAAGAGGCGAGTCTGACGGAGCAGCGTCAACTTCGCTGACATCATGATGCGAAGCCGAAAAAAGAGCTTTGAGTACCTTGTCATTGAATATCCATTCCATGACACGGGTATAAGGGTGCATTGCGATGTATGCGGCAAGAGAAGAAGAGTCAATGACAGAGTCAACGGGTATGCTTGACTTGTTGGCAAAGACAACGAGGTTCTCGTTAAAGGTGGAAAGACATGTTACGATGAAACGCAGGCATGTCCACCTCATGACGTTACGCTGCAACGGGTCAAGGACCTCCTGCGAACGCTCCGCGAAAACTTGTTGCATAACGAAGTCAATGTAGCCCTCAATTCCTGGCATCCGGCGTGACGAGCCGAGAGTTTCAGGAAACGGCAAGCCGTCATTGAGCCCTTCGCTCTCCGGATAAGGCTCAATGAGGCTGTGGAGCAGTCGTACGAAAGCAATTGCTTCGTCGTACC
This sequence comes from Boeremia lycopersici, assembly GCA_022609225.1. Classification (NCBI taxonomy): domain Eukaryota; kingdom Fungi; phylum Ascomycota; class Dothideomycetes; order Pleosporales; family Didymellaceae; genus Boeremia; species Boeremia lycopersici. The sequence goes on from JAGKPY010000092.1 coordinate 50,733, forward strand.
CATCAGCTAAGGTGGGCCAAAAGTCCTCTCGTGGTGTCGATACGAGGGCATTGCTTGGCTTCGAGGCGACGTAGAAACCACTAACTGTCCAGTCGTCTAGAGTGTTCCAGACAACACTGGCGCGATGGATGTCTTTGCCAACCAACAAAGCTGACAGCGCATCGTATGCCGCTGCTCGTAACCCGCTCTCGACTTTGTCTGTGCATAAGCCGAAGCAGATGCCCAGGTAATTGTACTCTTTCAAGTCAAGGATCCATTGGCGCGCGGCAAAACTGTTCCTGCAAAGATGAGCTAGAAGACGCAGATAACTTTCCAGCATAGTTGCACTTTCAGGTTCGACAATCTGGTCGGCTGGTGTTTGCGATTGTGCAAATATACCCACCTGGGGCGCTTTCTTTGGCTCGTGAATATCGCGATCGAACTCCACGAGCTCGTTGAAGATGTGTGTATAACTCAATGAACTCGTGCGTCGAATCTTTCCAGATGCCGAGGCACCCTCTTCGAGCAGAAACTTGTGCGCACAGTCTGCGTTCTCCTGGTCGGTCGAGATTGCCCGCAGCATTTCGCAGAACATGGCAATACGAGGAGTTGGCTGTCTCTTGGCTGCCCATTGCAAGAATCCGTAGAGATTACTTTCCTTGTCGTTCCAAAAATCACCGGCCGCATCAGGGAAACCGTCGAAGGCGTATGCTACGATGACCATGAATCTCTCTAGATGCAACGGGTACTCCCCCGTCGACCGTTGGAACTGCAGTTGGAGCCTTCTCCGTTGGTCATCCTCTTCGACTTTCAGCTTTCGCAGCGTATCTGGCATATGCGTAATGAAGGAGTCAACGAAGGTTTGCAGCTGCTCCATCAGAAGTACTTTGAAAAACTCCTCAGGCTGTGTGGTCTCAGAACTGAGCATAGCGGTATCCTGCAGGAGCGTCGATAGCATACTCGTCTTCTGTGGATCGTACCATCTTGTTGGCCGCACGTCCTGGCTGACAGACAGCATGAAGTGGAAGGCACCATCGTTGAGCGTTCGAATGAATTGGTCGGAGCGAGCCTCAGCCTCAGCCTTGAGATCAACACCTCGTATGGCAGGGTCACGGTCGTTGGGGTCGACGTAGCGGCCGCTGTACTCTGCTAACCACCATGCCAAGGTGGCAGCATGGAGGTTCCTCAGTGCCCAACTCGGGCTGTCCAGTTCGGCCATCAGTGAGTCGTGGAGGGCGCGCGCGTCCCGCAGCATAACATTGCTTTCGATGGCAGTCCAGCCCGTCAATCGGATGATCATAGGCACGTAGTGTATCGTAATGATGTCGTGGCGTTCGAGAGTCTTCGCCTTGGCCAGCAGCGCCTTGTAGTTATCGACGTTCACATAGCCAGCCTTGATCATATGCGTGCAGATGGCAGATAGATTCTCATGCTGTCTCGTCAGGCTCTGACGCTGGAAGTCCATGATCTCAACAAAGCCTGGCAGAGGCACCTGTCCAACGACATGGGTGCTCTGGACGCGTTCCATGATCTGCTGCAGCCACTTCTCGACGTTGGCCATGCCCGTCAAGCACTTGTTCCAGTATCCATACGCGTTGACCAGGTTCGTTGCACCGTCCACGCCCAGTATAATCTGCACGGCTTTCTGCAGCGTGGGCAGACCTTCAATCTCCGTCTCTCCGCCATCTCCGATGTCCAATGTGGTCTTGGTCAGAATGCGCAGGCAGAGGAGAATGTACTCGCGGCGACGGTGGAAGCGAATGACGGCCGTCTGTAGCTGCGTGCGGTCCAGCTCCTGCGCCTCGGCGGCAGCGCCCATGAAGAGCGCAGCAGCATCGACTTCGTCCAGGTCCAGCGCGTCGGCCAGCTCAAGCGCCTGCTGCTTGAAGTCGTCGTTGACCTCGTACTCATTGTCGTCGACAGTGATCTTGCCGGCCGACAGCAGCCGCCTGCTTGCATCGTTCTTGGGCTTCTTGTCCAGCAGCGTCTTGAACTCCTCCAGATGCGCCTCCAGGTTCAGTACCAGCCGCTCGAGCACGGGCAGCTGCAGGTCGATGTGGGCGCAGAGGTCGCGGTGCAGGCCCTGGAGGGCGGCGAGGCTGTCTTCGTCAGCCATGGGAGAGTCGCGGGGAGGCACTGCGCATCGTGCGCCGGCGGCGTAGACGGGCAATTGTGCGGTGGAGCGCGACCAGAGGCGTGTTTGGGCCGTGTTTTCCTGTCCCCAGCTCGAACTTTCGCGGCACGCGGGTGGAGCTTGGACGCGACTGCCTTCTTGGCGGCGACCGTCACGGCAAGCACCCCCGTCGCAGCTCCGCAGCAGCAGCACCACGAGCGCTGCTGCACGAAGCTTGCAGCCGTCTTCGCAATTGCAGAGCCTCGCAAAATCATGTGCTGCTCGTGAAAAGACTGTCCCTGCGCTCTTTCCCTGCTGGCGATGCGCACGTTCCGTCAAACTGACTTTCAAACGGCAGAGAATTGTGAGCGCCCAAGATGGCCGGGAAGAAGGCTGTACCAGAGGCCAACAACATACAGGAGGCGACGAGTGAGTGGCCAGAAATGTCCCGCTTGACCATTGTGCTCACTGCTTCAGCCCTCATCCAATCCACCGCCGTCGCAACCCGACTTCAGGGCTTGAAGGACCTCATCCGCCTCATCCAACTCAATCGCGGGAGGCACAGCTTGGAGACGCTTGGAAACAAGGACTATGCGTCACTATGCGACACATTGTTGGAGTGTCTAAGCCAAGAGCGCCAAAATGTCTTGTCAAGCAAGGCCTCGACTCCGAAATCAATGCAGAATCTCACAGTATGTGCAACGGCCTTACGCCACGTCATAGACTCTGGCGTACGGACGATGAAAACCTCGACAGTTGAGTGGCTTGTAAAAGCCATCATGGAAGTGGCGCCAAGCAGAGACAATCCACGTCTGAAGCTGTTCCTCGAAGGGACTTCCAAGTCGCTGCGATCACTGCTAGACTATCAACCACATGTCGAGCGTCTCTCGCTGACCATCTGGAATGCAGCGGTTGACTTCTGCATCGATTCTTTGGCTGGCTCATCAATAGAGGCTGAAGTCGAAGCGTCTGAGAGCTGGAGTACGAGTGTATCCAGCCGCGGTCGCACTCCCGCTGGCTCAACTGAGCCATCAATCGTAAAAGGTAGCCCTCGTGAGCCTACGAGACGAACGAAATCGGCGACTGATGAACTCTCTCCGCCAGCCGAAGATTTCATCCATTGTCTGCTTGCACTCGTTAAGGCGGCTAATGCTCCAGTCCTTGGTAAAGCCGAAGCGGTCCTGACAGCCCTTTCTTACTTCCTGAAGCGGAGAACTGGGCGTAGCAAAGTGGCAACAGCCGCTCTAGCAGGCATCAATGCCATTCTTACTCGAACAGCCTTACAAGAGCTTGACTTGTCGAAACGCATCATCAAAGAACTGCTACCCTCGATGAAAATTATGTGGTCTGAGCCGGCACTTCGTGACGAAATGCTGATTACATTGACATACACAGAAGCTCATCTCTCGAGCCTTGTAGCTGATCTTGATGATACCACAACGTGTATCGATCTTGAAGCAGTACTAGAAACGATGTACGCAGACTATCGAACAAGGAAAGAAGTTGTGCATCAATACCTCGAGGAAGATCATCTTTGCTTTCGCCATCTGAGTGCAACGGATGCAGGCTCTCATCCATTTAGCACTCCGGCATTTTCAATAAAAACTGAGCACCTGAAGTCTGAGGGTCTGTGGGCGACTGTGTCCATGATTGCACGCTTCTCGTTGATGCTTGATAGAAGGAAACGAAAAGCGGCACACAATCGCGAAGCCGATGGTGAAAGTGTCCCTAAGCGCGCCCGTATCGACCTATTGTTTGATGAGTATGCCCGACATCTGGCGGAGCCGCGCTCCAATGCCAGACGAGCTGCTCTGCAAGTCATCGCATTTTCAGTCCAAGAAGGTCCTGTCGATAAAGACACACTCCAGTCATTGATTGACCGACTCACTTTATGCATGTCCGACGAGAACGCGACACACTCTGCATGGGCGATGATTTCCTTGACTGCGTAAGTCATGCGTAAGCTTGCTTGTTCCTCTGCTCACAAACTGTAGTGCTGCATTCCAGACGACCGCCCGGCATCATGCGCTACTGCCTTTCTGGGTGTCCGTATGGCAAAATGCATCTCGGTCTGTGACTTCTCCTTCGCTATCTCGCACTGCATGTCATCTTATGGATGTCCTGCTGAACCTTGGAATCGTACCCTTCACCGACGTTTCCGACATCATCCAATCCATGCTCCTCTCCATCGAATTGACTGGCCCATCACTACTCACAGAATCGAGCGCCTCTTTGCTGACCACTATCATGCGCGAGCGTATGAAGGAGAACCCAACCCAGTTCAATCAGACCGCTGAGAAGATCATGAGCTGGGTTTTTATCAAGTGGACACCCAGTACGTACTTCACCCTGCTGACGTAAACAGCTGACTTACAGCGCCAGGTCTTTGGTCCGAAAGAATGTACGCTGCTACGAATGCGAATCACTGCACTGCTCGAGACATTCTGCAGTTGCTGTACGCTGCTTTGGACCTGCTACCAAGCCTCCCAGATCCATTACCTTTTCTTGTCCTCGGACCCATATCCCGGGCCAGAGTATGGAACACTCGCTATCACGCACTTGCGCATTATCTTCTTTTGCTCGACACCGATGGAGTCTACCTCACACAATTGCCCGAACGGCATAGCTCATCACACCTACCTGATGCCAAACATCAACCTACGAATACAGAAATTAGGATTCTGGAATACGTCTTGTCAGAGGTAGACAAGACGAGAGAGCGCTGGACGGAAGCCTCTCAGTCGAATACCCAGAATGTCACATCAGATATGATGCGTATCATCACCAACCTCTGCATCATCGCACAAGCATTTGCCAGTCTCAGTAATCCCCAGGATCGTCGTGTGGCAGCTCTCGAAACATCTATTGAAAGACTCGTGCACAAATTTGTTCGCACATTGTCGAAATCGCAGACAGAGCAGTACAAGGTCGACGCTGTACTTGAGACATGTGCTAGAAGCCTTCCTAACCTGAGCTTGCGCGACGTGCTCAATAAGACTGTTTTCAGGCAGACAGGGGTTGAAGTCATTTCACGCCATCTTTCCAAGGCCCTGGACAACCGTATCGAGATCAAGCAATCAATCAACGCTGTAGAGGATGATTTTATGGACATCGATGATGGCGATGATTCCCAAATGACCTCCAATATGGGAAGCCTCGAAAGCTGTGTGCCGCGATACACTGAACAAGCCGAGACAGATATCCTTGCCCTACGCGCGTCAACTTCCTCATATCTTCATCTCATTGCGGCAATTACAAAAACTACGGATCAAAACGATGACCAGATTCCCCACACCTTTGTGGGATATCTTAAATCTTTGAGTGAGAACGATTTGCTGCGTTCTCGCCAAATTGTTCGGTCGCTTCTGCGTAGCGGCTTCAAACTTTCGCGAACCGACTGTTCAGACCTACTAAGCCGGCTCAGCGATGCTCTCATGGCACCTCGTGCGCGCGAGTACAACACCTCTGAGGTAGCTAACGGCATGCTAGTGGAATTCCTCATCGGTACCACTCTTGTTTGGGGCCCATGTGGAGACGATCCTGAAGCCAAATCTTTCTACAGCATCGTCGAGGATATGTATGCTTATTTCGTCGAGGGACTGGAAGAGATGGGAGTCAGACGATCAACACACCTCCAAGCAACCATTGCAGATTTCTTACACGGTCTACTCAAACATTACCCAAATTTTGGGCGGGATTCCGAGCTGCCATCCGTTAGAACCAGTCTTTTTAAACTGCTTGCCGGGGGCGAGATCACCGTAAAGTACCATATCGCCGAACGTTTGCCGTCAATGTTCGGAGACTTCGTGTTGGCTGAGCATGCCAAGATTCTTCAAGACGTCGATGAGAGCCTGTCTGGCGAAGGTGACAGTCTTGAAGGAATCTCTCTTCAACTACTTGTCTTGTCCAACTTGGCATCACGATGGCACACGCTGCTACGTCCAAGCATTGATCGCATCTTTGCGACAGCTGGGTCAGTGAAACAGGTTGTTCGACACGCTCAACGCTGTATATCAAGTGTCGCAGAGGCCAGAAAGATTGCAAACTCACAGCAACTGCTCCAGCTTCTTGCCCCACAGATTCTTTTCGCATGGCTAAATCAAGGCAATAAGCTAAAATCCATACCTTTCTTGACATTTGGCTATGCCTCTCTGGCAGACCTATTCCGAGATGTCGAGGCGGAAGCTGTTGGCCAAGCAATGATGTTTGGCCGAAAAGAAGAAGTCGAGTACTTGGCAGGGCAGTTAGGTACATCTAGGACGGATCTGCTTTGCAAGAATATCGGCAAAGCAGCAGCCTACACGATCTCCTGGGATATCTGCAGAGGCTGCGCGCGGAACAAGGCAGAACCTAGCTATGCCGATCTACTCAAGGAACTCATGAGTAGTGAAAAGTATTTCGATCTTGTTCAAAAGCAGTTCCCGCAAGTACTTGCCTGCATACTGCAGACAATTGAACGAGAAGAACGCTTAGGAATGTCCTTGGAAAAGAAGCCTGCTTTCACACCAGCAGCGAAAATTTTGACCGAGATGCTCGATATCAGCCATTCGTCACAGGATCTTGATGCTGGAACCCAGCCGTCTTTCAACGCTTATTATCTCCCAGACCAGCTTGAACGGCTCTGTCGACGAACAGGTGACGACCCTGTTGGATTTTGGAATCCAAATACATTCACCTACGTAATGCGCTCTTTGCTGGATCGTATCCATCCTGGGCTTGGTTCTTTGTACGCTCGATCCATAATACGCAAGATCAGAGTCGTAATCGCTCTTGCCGGACCCGTCGCCTGTGAAGGCTACCCACTACAAATGACCTTGCAGTCACTACGTCCATTCCTCACTGATGTTCATTGCGCAGAGGATACAGTAGGAATTATGCAATATCTCTTCGATCGCGGCTCGCACTACCTTAAGCAGCACCTGAATTTCGTGACCGGTATTGGCGTTTCGATACTGGTGTCAATTCGAGTCTTCCTCGGCACCGCACAAGACAGCACCACGCAGCAGTCACAACACGTTGCAACGATGACGACGGCCAACAAGTTTCATACATGGCTTACAGAAAACCTAAAAACTCTCTCTGAGGCCATATCACTGAGTGAAAGATCATCGGTCGTCAGAGCGTTCAAGTTCATCACTACTGCTGCGTCGAAAGTGCGCGCGGAAGGCAACTCATCTCGCGGCAGCGAGGAGAGTACGCTTCTTGTGGAGATCCTGAACGATGTGAGGACCGGTCGCAAACTACTGAACAAAACATCTCGCGAGGTTGCACTGAATCTGCTTTGCCAAAATTTCCAAGTGGCGGCTACAGCTCGAGATGATGTGCTCGGCAAAGACCAGGACGCTATTGAATATGCCGGACTTGTCTGGGAATCATGTCGAAGGCCCAATGTGGGTGAAGGCTACCTGCTATGGGCTGCACGAGTTCTTGGGCGAGCCTTTAGTGCACAAGGTGGAGTCAAACAAGCAATACCTGCATCACGGCGCCGCATATCTGCCCTCCAGTCTTTGAAAGCCCCTCTAGGCGAAAGTTCGAAAGAGACTATTATCACGGAGGTGGTCGACCTTTTTTATAGCGACGAGCGTCACGAGGTCAGCTTGGCCGAGAATGCCATCAGGCATTTGATCGCTCACGTACCAAAGAGCGACCAACAGTATGAAACCAACGTTTATGGCGCGATACCGGAAGCCATAGGCCGCGCGCTTATACTCTACATTCCGGGACTTTCTGTGTCAACGCTCATTGCGTCCAGCGAAGCTCCGGAGTCTGCAGCTACTCCAACGGAAGATAAGACCGTAGCTGTGTGGGTCAGGGATCTTGCCGTGTCACTCTGCGCTGTTGCATCCGAAGATTCGATTCTCGGTGCTTTGCCGGCTCTTCTTCATGGTATTGAGCATATGGCAGAGAGGCTGTTTCCTTACATTCTCCATCTTGTGCTATTGGCCGAATACGAAGAGGAGCGCAGCGTCCGAAACGCCATTTCAACAGCTGCCATGGCTTGGTTTCGCGATTGCAGCCCTAAGAGCGAACCCTACGTACGTATCATTTTACAAGCTATCTTGTATCTACGTACTCAGCCAGTTCCCAAAGAAGTTACCCGAGTGGATCGAGACCTGTGGCTGGAAATCGACTACCTTGCGGCATCACGAGCTGCTACCTCTTGTGCAATGTATAGGAGTGCGTTGTTGTTTGCAGAGACATCTCCAGGTCAGCCTGTGATCAAAAGCACCTCAAGCAGGTCATCGGTGATGATGTCACCCCCAAAACTACCAGCAGAGCTGCAGCTTGTCATCTACAAAAACTTGGACGAACCCGACTCCTTCTACGGCATCGACAGAGGCTCAGGTCTCTCAGCTGTATTAGACCGTCTCGATTATGAGGAAGATAGTATTAAAAGCCTTATCTTCCGTGGTGCTCGACTTGACAGCCAGACGCGTCGCCGCAACGAGCTTGAACTTTCCGACACGCGTGGTACAGTCAGATCACTCATCATGCTCAATATGAACAGTGTTACGCATTCGTTACTTTCAACCGATCGTTTCCGCGACACAGGCGACGAGGCCGTGGAAAGCACACTCCACACCGCTCGCAAATTAGGGCAATGGGACATCAAAGCGCCTGAAACGAACCATAGCGAATCCGCGACGCTGTTCAAGGCATTTCAAGGTCTTCACACGGCTAAGACGCCCAAACAAGCGCAAGAGAGCTTGAACCAACAGATGCTTGCAACAATGAACTTCCTCACCGGCAGAGTCAGCTCTTCAGTTCCGACGAAAAGCCGTCTACGAACCTTGGCGGCTCTGACGGAAGCGGACGAAGTGCTCAGAGCTAACAATCCGGAGTACTTGCTTGACGTTTGGGATCACATGAAGGCTCGAGAGATATGGATGCGAGCTGGAGAGTAAGTACAAATTGTACATATAATTCACGGAGAACTGATTAGCGCTACAGATTCACTGATGTTCGCCAATTGCTGTCCTGTCGCGAGACTCTATTCAATGTTCTGAGTACGAACAGTGCTCTAGTTGAGTCGCTGCATACACGCACTGCAACCATACGGAATATGGAGGTCGAAGCTCTGGTCTCCTCCTCTTCTATCAGCAGACGACACGGTGCAATCCAAGAGTCCTTGGCCAGCGTGACCTACCTGTCCGATATCGTGCAAAACTGCAAGAGTGTGGGTCTGGATATTGAAGCTACAGCTCAGCATGAAGTGGCAAACGTGCTCTGGGAACAAGGCGAAACCGACACTTCCATACGTATGCGTCAAAATCTAATTAGCCACGCAAGCTTCAATTCCCAGACGGTGGAATTGACCTTGCCGGTGCTACTTGCGAAATTGGTATGTGCATGAGGATCTTTGCAACACTCAGATACTGACGTGATCAAGGGTCACCATCTCGCCGAAGCCCGACTTGCAAAGCCAGATGCGATCATGCAAGAGTATCTTGAGCCAGCTATTCGCGAATTGAGGGGTCAAGAACAAGGTGTAGGCCCAGGACAGGTGTTTCACGAATTTGCCCTGTTTTGCGATAAGCAGCTACAAAATCCAGACGCTGCGGGAGATCTGAAACGCATCAAGACTGTCATGGACCGAAAGTTACAAGAACACCAGGACTTTCTCAGACTTGCGAAGACCGACAAGAGCAAAAGCATGCGAGAGACGTATCAGCGCAGTGCGCGCCGTGCAAAGACCTGGTATGACCTCGACAACACCGAATACGAGCGCATGCGAAAGGGTCGCGAGCAATTTCTGCGCCAGTGTCTCGAAAATTACCTGCTCTCCTTAGCGGCGAGTGACGAGTATAACAATGACGCTCTTCGCGTCTTCGCCCTCTGGATTGAATATGCTGACACCGAACTTGCGAACGAAGCCGTGAAACTGTACTTGAACAGGGTTCCCAGTGGCAAGTTTGCTCTGCTCATGAATCAGCTATCGTCTCGATTGCAAAACGAAAGCACACCATTTCAGAAGCTTCTGTTGGGGTTGGTCTACCGTATCTGCACCGAGCACCCGTATCACGGCATGCATCAGATTTTCGCGATACAGATGAAGGTGGGACCGATCACAAGGGAGGATGTTGCACGCTCCAAAGATGAGTCAGCAAGGTCCCGCCAGAAGGCTGCAATAGATTTAGCCAGTCACCTCCGGACGGACCCGCGATCGAAATCGTACTGGAGCTCGATCTACCAGTCCAACGAGATCTATCACAATCTGGCTATGTTTAAAAGTGAGAAAGAGAGCACGCAGCAAGGGCGTGAGCTGCCACTCGATCGTTACAAAGAATCGAAGGAGCTTGTCAGTATTGTTCCGAAATTGAATGTCCCACCAGCCACGCTGCAAGTCGAGGTCCGACCCAACATGGATTACACAGACCTGCCAAGAATTCAAAGGTTCAAGTCTACCATGAGTATCGCAAACGGTCTCAGTGCACCGAAGGTCATCACAGCGATTGGTACAGACGGCAAACCATATAAGCAATTGGTATGTGCACCGATGGGTTGTGTCAGTGTGTTTACTTACCTTACCTTTGCAGTTCAAATCGGGCAACGATGACCTTCGTCAAGATGCAATCATGGAGCAGGTGTTCGATCAAGTATCCCGACTTCTGAAAAATCATACAGCCACACGCATTCGAAACATTGGTATCCGAACTTACAAAGTCCTTCCACTTTCCACCCGTTCTGGGCTGATGGAATTTGTACCGAACACGCTGCCGCTGCACACCTGGGTCATGCCCGCTCACGAAAAGTACTATCCCAACGACCATAAGTCGGATAGATGCCGGAAGGAAATCGGTGCATGCCAGTCTGACTCTCTCAGCACACGCGTCAAAGTTTGGAAAAAGGTAACTGAAAACTTCCACCCTGTCATGCGTTACTTCCTACTCGAGCGCTTCGAGGACCCAGACGAGTGGTTTGAGCGTCGCTTAGCGTACACCCGCTCGACCGCTGCTATTTCCATTCTCGGACACGTTCTCGGTCTCGGTGATCGTCATTGCCACAACATTCTGCTTGACGAAAAGTCAGGCGAAGTGGTACACATCGATCTCGGCGTTTCTTTCGAGGCAGGTCGTGTCTTACCCATCCCTGAAGTCGTACCCTTTCGCCTCACTCGCGACCTCGTTGATGCAATGGGCTACACTAAAACTGAAGGTGTATTCCGCCGCTGCTGTGAATTTACCATGGATACCCTTCGCGAGGAGCGCGAGTCCATAATGACGCTGCTCAACGTCTTGCGTTATGACCCTCTTGTCAACTGGAGCGTTACTCCGACCAAAGCAAAGCGCATGCAAGAAGGCGAGCCAACCAATGCCACCCGTGGACAGAGTGCTGCGCCAGGTGGCACTCCAGCACCCCCTGGCTCGGCTCTTGAACAGGCAGAAGCCGTGCACGAGAGTCTGAAGAAGAAGGAGAGAGAGGAACAGGCTGGTGAGGCAGGCAGAGCATTGAGTGTAGTCGAGAAGAAACTCAGCAAGACTCTAAGCACGAAGGCTACGGTCAACGAACTGATCCAGCAGGCGACGGACGAGAAGAATCTGGCAGTCTTGTACATGGGATGGGCTAGTTATGCCTAATGCCGTAGACGATGTTACGTTCCAATGAGGCGTTTTGGAGCAGGAAAAGTAGCGCATAGTTGTTGAAATATACATAATCTCAACACATCAGCCACACTGACAGGTCGCTCCAGGCGTTTTCGGCCCTTGTTGCATTAGGCAGGTCGCACTTGTTAGTTCGTTAAATTGACCAATCATGAAGGCTCATCTTAAAACGCACGATCAAAGGACCCGTTAACGACCCGTCCACGAGCCGCAGTACAAGACTTTTGTAAGGCGTACCGTTAATATGGAGATTATTCGTATAGCTCCTTGGTGCCTAATTTTCCGGCCATGAGGTGATATAAATACATCCAACTTGGTCTCCATTCCGCTGTGTTGTGTGGATTTAAGACCAATTCTCACATCCTCAACATCAAGCTCCAACATGCGTTTCTCCATCCTCACATTCGCCGGCCTCGCTGCCGCAGCGCCGTCTCTGCTCGCCCGCCAATCTGGCCACGCTTTTAACCTCACAGGCGCCTCCTGGGATGCCACCATCACCACCACCTCTGGGCGCCCGGGCTACACCATCCGTGATCTCGCTGTCGATTTCCACAGCCCGCTCACCGAGCGAGTTTACAAGGGAACGTGCCACTACAGCTTCGTTCCGCAGGGCACTAGCCCGCCTGCCGTGACAGACAAGTGCGATCCTGGTGTGACATACACCTGGCAATGTACGTTTTCATCCACACACCCCTTCCTCCGAGCTTCTGAACAAAGAGAACGGCGGACGAACACAACAATCAAGACAAGCGACTGACCCTAGCAGCATCCACCCTCACCCTCACCCACAAGGTCCCCATGGGCAACGAGACCGTGACTCTGTACGGCACCGGCACCCTCACAAGCACCTGCAAGACCGACGGCGTGGGCAGCGGCAGCACGTGCGTGGCGACCGGCAAGGTTGAGTTGAGCCACTACTGCCGCCTGGATCCGGTGGTTGTGGGGTGCTACCCGGTAGACGGGGACCCGTGCGGATCCTTCTGCGCGAACTGAAGCATGATGATGATCTAAGAGCTTTTCTGCACACGCTGTCCTCCGGCAGCGAAGCCGTTTGCAGGCTTGAATGTAGTGGGTTATGAGCAGATATTAAAAGTACTGTTGTAGTTATAATGTATGAATTATGCCAAGGCTCTGCTTTGCTCTCGTAGGAAGGAACTGGAGTGGCAATCGTCCAAAGCCTAAAAACTTCAATGCCACTTTCTGAAAGTTGTGTTGAACACAGGGACCATTGATCGATAGTGCTGGGTTAGCCTTCATGCTGGCCAGCCTCGCGTAGTACCAGCCATGCAATACTTCGTAAACTCGACATCAAAAGTGGGACTTGGCCGAATCAGAGGCACTCATTGGTTCTCGCAACCGGAAGTAAACTGCCGTACTCAGTGGAATCACATCACGCTTCCTGTCAGCATTAGAATTGCAATGTAAGGCGGTGGTGCGTTTGTTGTGGGTCTGTTGGTAAGAGCTCGTATGATCCTTAGAGGCGTCGATGACCTCGGCTTACTTTGCGGCAAAGAAATCGCATTTGTTCGATGCTATGTTCATATTATGTACTGCTACCTCTTCTACGCCCACGAAAAATGCTCAGAATGTAGATAAACCCCCCCAGACTTCGATCCTTTGAGAATGTCAATGTTCGCTTTGGCGACAGCATTCCGTACATCGTTCTGCATGGTTGTCGGTCCACAGACATACACACTCAGCGAGAGGCCTTCCAGCGCACCTGCCTCGCCCTCTTGATGAACCACAAGGGGCAGATCCGGTCTGCCGGGAATCTCCTTGCTCGGCGAGGCGATTTGATATGTCTTAGGTTCAACTTTGATGTTGTCTGAAGACGATGAGCAATCTTCAATCTCGTCTGCGGGCCGTAACTCAGTGACAGCACTTTCGGCTTCGCCTGTTAGATGTACCTCGACGGCGATGTTGGATGACTGAGGTGGTAACGAGTACTTGGCCAGTATCTCATTAAATGTGTCCAGGAACCAGCTGTGGCTGACTAAGTCTCGCGTTGCAAGAATAACACGCAAACTCCGGTGGTGTCGGGAACTCTCAAGATTGGCTTCTTCAATCTCTTGATGGGTAGTACGATCACGGCTAGCAGATTGCTGCCTACAGAAGAGCTCGAGAAGCGGCAGGATCCAGCCAGCACCGGATCCACCAGCGACGACGAGTAAACGATCTGCTTCATTGAATCTCTGAATGTTGATACCTCCATACGGACCGTCCACGAGTACCGGTACTGCAATGTTTTGATTCTTCAGAGCATAGTCGTGCAGCTTGCGTGTCAAGCCGTGTGAAGGACGGATGTAGAAGATAAGCTCAGACTTTGTCTTCCCATCAAGCTCAGGGAGCGAACAGATGGTGAAAGGATGGGACGAAAAAGCCTGCAAGCCGAGGCTTGTGAAGCGGAGAAAGCAGTGTTGACCCGGCTTCCAGAGCAAATTGACTGATGGAATGGTGAGACGAATGAAGCCGTTATCCTCGATGTGTATATGAGCCTTCTGTGTAAAGCCGTACTCGAAGGCGGTTCGAAGCCATGGATAGAAAAAGCACGGGACGTATACGGCAGCTGTTGCAACGAAATAATGCCTGTAGATGGTGAGCATCTAGCGAACGTAAGGTTTAGTTCTGTCCGAGCGGAGCATACCAAGATGTGAGCGTGTAGTCACAGTGCCAGAAGAACACTATGATGAATAAGACAACAGCAAGGAAGTGTGTTGCTTTGAAGAACTCGTAGCCTAAATGTCTAAGGTCTGTCAGCGAAACCATCAAATTGCTCGAACTGTCTGGGAACCTACCTAATCACACCGTGAGACGCGAAAGTCAACCAGGCTTGGAAAACGAGTGCAACGATACCGGTCCAGTAGAACAAGGTGCTCATCATCGTCACCTCCATCACCATGTCATGAAAATGGATATGAGAGACAATGAATGGGAAGGTGTGCATCAACGCAAGAACGAAAAAAGCATAGGCAGTCCATCGATGGAACAATTGTATCTTCTCGTGTGATACTCCTGTAGTAAGCGTGATCCAGTTTGTTTTACTTGCAGTCGCACTGCGAAAGGTTAGTTTGTAGCAACCGAGAACGCTAAGGAACTCACAAGACAAATGGCATGCATGCTAAAGCCATCCAGCCCGATCTCGTTCCCAATGGCGGTGATCCTCCGAAATCTTCGCTTGACCAATAGTAGGGCTGTGGTTTCAAGTCCATGCCTAAAAAGTATTGATGGTGAGACTCATTCTATAGACTGAGGATAGCTGTATGGCTTACAAAAGAAGTAAATTGCACCAGCAGTTCCCAAGAGCAAGAGCCCAATGGGCGCTGAGTTCCAATGCAGCGCTTTGACGTGAAACCCACGATAAGATAGGTATCGAATCATTGCAATGAATTTCTGCCAAACGAGAGGACCTCGGAATCTACGGTATCCAAGGATATGAGACGATACGATGTGTCCGATAGTGAAGATACCGAGAGTAGTCATAAAGAAGGCCACCGTCGGTAAGGCGTAGACATAATCGGCAATGTACCTACGGTAACTGTGTCAGTGTAGTATATCACAGATATGCACGATGAGATTATGCTACCAGAAGTGCCATCGCTGCATATAGTAGCTGCATTGCTCCTCAGTGAACCCATCGCAGGTAAAATCGCGACTTCCCGTCAGCTGAAGTGGATAAGTGAGCCACCTCGCCATGTAGTAGTCTTCGACTTGGGCTAAAATGCAGGACAAAGTCTTGCCCTGGAAAGAGCGAGAAGAAGAATTGTTATAGACTGACAGCCGAGACTTGGGAAATGTGGGAACCCTGAAATAAGAGTTGTCCAAGAGCTGCAGGTGACCTTAAGCTTCGTTTACCGAGAGCTTGACTGTGGATCAGCAGCTGCAACGCAATAGCGACTCGGAAGCCTAGCTTGCAACGCCAAAGCGAGAAATGAGCATGATTCTTTGGCGCGACCAATTGAACTTGCGTAGTTGATGGAACTCGTGGAGGATGTGATGTTCCACGTTACTCCTAATGCAGTTTGACCTAATCCGAGTACGGCCGAAACGAGCTGAGCGAGATTGAGCAAGTTAACGCGCTCACCCACTGAGCACCTGTCATCCGTTGTTATGGCTGGAAGACAGCCCACCCGAATTCTTGAACCGTCGCATCCCTTGGTTCCTAGCCTACCATTCCGTGCAGGTCCAGCAACAGTTTGACATACTTCGTTACCAGGCCTGTCTCCCCACCGGTTCACCATGGACATGTCTATGACCATGGCGATGTCAGCTACGGCAACAGACGCGATGACGATGCCCTCGTCAACGTCGTCGTCTTCGATGGCGGTGATGGGTGCCGACTCGATGGCAATGACCTTCTTCGTGTCCACATCGACACCGCTCTGGTCAACTTCGTTCACGCCCCACAACACTGGACAGTACGCGGGAATATGCATCTTCCTCATTGTGCTGGCTGCAACGTTTCGACTGTTGATGGCACTTCGAGCCAACTTCTTGGCGATTCTTGCCGTTGTCAAGCAGAACCGGTACAGCGGTCTGATACAATCACATGCAGTGGAGGATAAAACAGTGCCTCGGTCATGGAAAGCAGACGAGGCAGTGATGATGGCGGGACTAGATGTCGTAGTTGCCGGCGTGAGCTACTTGCTGTAAGTACATCTGATCATATCGATGCGTTGCTTTGGCTAAAGATGGTACAGGATGCTCGCAGTGATGACTTTCAACATCGGGTACTTCCTTTCGGTCCTTAGTGGTGTGTTCCTCGGAAGTTTGGTCTGTGGTCGCTTTGTTGGAAGCTCCGGTTCACACTAAATGCTTGCGACCAGCTACCTATGGGGCCGTCATCGTCACAGTTCTTGCTAGAGAATTTGCTTTGTAGTGCACAGCCCTGATTTTCATCCTACATATACCACTATTTCATTTCTGCAGTATGCTGGGTGATCCAGAAGATTGTGTCACCGTTTCCCCTATTGGGGCAGATTCCTTCTTTGTGAACGATATTGATGAACGATAATGGCTACCAGACGTCAGAAAATCAAACGTGCTTAAAACTACTTCTGTACATCATATCGTATGGTATTATGTGGCTGTAGTAATCCAGCACTATGAACTGTTCTCTATTACACCCTTTTCAAATCACGTTCTAATCATACAGCCTCAGCTTGCCAACGCGCCTCGGCCTATTGGGCTTGACTCTAGATTCGGCCAATTGAAATTAAGCTATAGAGACAGCTTTCATCCGGAATTGTCTTATATTGAAGACATGTGCGATTATGCTTGACTTGGTGTCGAGAGTGAATTTGAGGCATGTCTTGCTGAGAGAAGGCCACGACACATCTGTAACATTATCTCTACTGTCATAGGCACTGACTGTTCCGACAGTGAAACTTGCACCGCTAGGTCTAGCATCAATCATTGGGTTCCACTGTAGAGTACTGTGGCAGTGATGGTCAACTTCGAAAAGTGAGTGGAGAGCAGTCTTCGAGAGGACTGTCCTCAAAGAGGGGACAGGATCCATAAAGTGATGATCGCAACGCTCAGGAGATCAACATGGCGCATACCAAATTATCTTTCTATACTCACAAACGAAGGATTGGCTCTCTACAAGCTGTTCCAGAGTCTGAAGAAATTGGTGCTGTTGTGTCAATGCTTCTCGAAATACACTTACGCCAACAGTTGAGTTGCGGTTGCTCTTGAAGAGCGCGATTCGACTCAAAAATTTCCTAAGGATGGCAACGTATACTATTAGGGATATGTTTGGAGAGATTGACGTGATTGACTTGAAACAAGGCTGGGTGATTCCTACTTCAGCACAAAGGCTATCTTTTGATCCTCACTCCGATACGATCGTAACGCATGGTGAGGCCTCGCTTGTCACTGCAGAAAGATGTGTGACCCGCGCCTTCGTAACCTTCAGCAGAACCTACAACCTTGTCACTCATCAACAGTGATAGTACATTATCGACTAGTACGCAGAGCGATGTTGAGATCGAGGACCACACAGTATACTATACTGATCTCCTTCGAATTCTGATCGACCCCACACAGGCCAGCTTCACAAGATAGAAAGGAGGATAGTGTGCTGCCACTCGCACGGCTCAGTCAGTCACGATTGGCTGTTTAGGCCCATTTTGCAGACTTTCAGACCGGAAGCTGTGAATAAAAGTATTCCAACGGTACTTGAGTTCTGCTCGAAGCTCAGCCTGTCTTGTTGCACCTTGAATGAGCGATTCAGATACGTACTTAGCGACTTTGTGCGACCTGTACAGCGAGTACCCTTGTTAAAAGCATTGCACATTGGTGCTTCCCTCCATGTGCACGGAAAGAGAGCATCGAATAACAGATCGTTACTCTGTATGTGGCATCGCCATGTAGCTGGTATTGCGGGCTGCAAGTAATTGATTCAGTCAACTCCTGTGGTCCAGTATCCACGTCTGATCTCAACATACTACACATTAAGGAAAGGTGACGGAAGCGCTCCATTTTCTAGTTTTATGCCCAGGTGAAGATATTTACCACGGTTTCGCTCGGAATGTATTCTGCTGTTGTAGCAGTAGATAGATGCCGTGACATTCGGCCTGCAGCAATAGCATGCGCGTCGGAAACACGCTTTACCATCGGAATCACGACGTCTGATCGGTAATATGTTTCCAACGGTCTCTCAAGGCAGGCAGCTCCGCGGATCGATATACATACTCGAAGTTGGGCATCCTGGTGTGGGAGGTGATACCTGACGTTGTGCCCGGAAGTCGCGCTGACCAATCGCTAGGACTTTACTCTTCCGGTAGGTGTCATTCAATGGTATTGGAACTGGAGATTGACTGCGCAGGTGGCCTGATCGGGGCCTATGTGTATTCAACTGGACGAAGAAGTTCTGCGTAAGAACCGTACGTCATCTCAGTCCGAACCTTTCCACTTTATGCGATGGCCTTCATCGCAAGAGAACGCTGGAGAAAAAGCAAAGTATGGACAATACGGATCGTTTTTCAAAAGTCGTCCGCAGCTGGCCACAAAGGCCTACCAACGCAGCGAAACGAGCACACCTTCTGTAAAGCATTAGGATACGACTGCTGTATTCCGCACTACAGTCGATTGAGATCCTTCTCGATACTGAGCCCTTCGTTGTAAGGGTGAGCTTCCATTAACAGTTCAGGCTTATGATTCGCAACTGACAATTCCTTTGAATCGATTGCTATCCTGTATCCATGTTCAAGTCTCCCAAACGCCAATGTCATGCTGCCTGTTCCCTATCGACATTCCACCGTGCTGTGAACAAAATATTGTACATCCATCGATTCTGTCTTTTCAAATCTCTTCTACCTTGTCAATCTGAAGTCGGCCTTTCCTGTGATGTCCTTGATCTCCTCAAACTTTGTGCCCATCTTGACGATCGAGTATCGGATCAACCGAGGATCGAGCGACATGGTCTTTCGCAGGGAATGTTGTGTGCGCGCACTCGAGTCGAAGCGCATAATGAAGTGGTGGCCATAGTGGTGAGTCGACTGCAACTTCTTCGCGGCCTTCGGCAGGAGGAAAGTGCCCCAGTTGGAGACGCCGCGCACGACGCCGTTTCGCTCGAGAACCATTTTGCCGGCGGTTTTGGCGATTCTGCACGTCCTGTATCAGCATGCAGTCCCACGCTGGAATGGCAATGTTGATGCATACTCTTTTACTTCGGAGAGATGGCCAGGCCGTACCTGCCGGTGTCAGCATCCCCTCGTCGCTACCCATCGTGTCGCGTTGCTATACATACCACTCCAATCATCTCGTACAACATCTTGACCTCGTTGTTGGTGTTGCCGTTGCGATCTCGCTTTCCCTCGCGAAAAGTGGTCGCTTTCGGAAAACGTTCGCGCGACTTCCCAATCGCCAGCTCCGCCAATCTAGCGCGCCTTGGCACGGTCATAATCGCAGTGGCAGCTCCCCCAAGCTTCGTGGATTCCGTAATTGATTCTCCCACGCACAGAATTATTCACAAAATGGCTTCTCGATTTTCTGTTGCTCGCGCTGCGCGCCAATTGACCTCAGCTGCTACGAAGAGGCCGAGCGCCTTTGTCTGCCAGCAGTGGAAGCAGTCCGCTCAGGTACCGCGGCTATTCACGGTGTCTGCCCAATGTATGCATTCCGAGCTCTGCAACAGCAATTGAAGAGAGGACTGAAGGCTGACCTCGAGTAGTAAAGGAGAAGAAGTACACCGAGGACCACGAATGGATTGAGGCGTCCGCTGATGGCAAGACATGTATGTCCAGATGCTCCACCAGCTCCACCAGCTCTGTTATCTCGAGACATACTGCACGAATACACGTAATAGAGCTTCATGAATACTGACGCCAGTGGTAGACACCCTTGGTATCTCTGAATACGCTGCGAAAGCTCTCGGCGACGTCGTATACATCGAACTTCCCGAAGTAGATCTCGAGGTCGGAGAGGGTGACGCAATTGGCGCCGTCGAGTCTGTGAAGTCTGCTTCAGACATCCTCACACCTGTGAGCGGGACCGTCGCCGAGGTCAACTCAGCACTTGAGCAAAAGCCGGGCAGCATCAACAACGACCCAGAGGGCAATGGTTGGATCGCCAAGATCACCGTATCAGAGGAACCCGCTGGCAAGCTGATGAGCGAGGCTGAGTATAAAGAATTCACAGAGGAGCCGTAAGCAGATATGTAACTCTACGACGTGCAATATCATTGGTCGCACCAACACTTTGCAAGCATCAGTCTGTATGACGACTTACAGGATCACTCACAGGAAAATACTAAAATCGTTGACCCCATAGCAAGACCCATGTGTATCTATTTCACACAGACCTCGCGCGCCACTAGCAAATGCGACACGCTAGCAGTGCGACACGTCCACGTCGGCCGGTAAGCATCAACAACGCGACATTTGGAGGTGTGGCTACTGCTAAGCTATTGAAATGCGCAAAGAATATAGCAGAGGTAGCGACGACGTTGGAGTATGATCCGACGCAGGAGTGACCATTCCGATCGAAGGGCGCAAGATTAATGAACTTGCACTTTAACGCACACTGATCCGTCTCAAATGCAACATGCAACATAGGTTCAAGAAGATCCTCGGTGCCCAGAGCCATATCATGCGATCACCACTAGGTATGCTTGGAGTTAAGGTTGTGAAGCTGGGACGCTCAGTCCGTGATGGAACGCTACCTGAGGCTGAGGCAAACGTCGCCCCACCTTTTCCCCGCCAAGGGTCTCAATGGTCCTGAAACCGCACGCGAAACTGACCATCGTCCGCCCCACACCAAGTTCGTCTTCGGCCGTTGCACGATCGCCCAGCTGTGCCCAGCTGTCTTCCAGATTATGGCTTGATTCCGCCGAGGCCAGTTTCAAGCAAGCTTTTAACACCGCCAGTCAAGCCTTCAAGAGCTATGCACCGACCTGCAAAGGGCACTGGACAAGCAATTGAGACGCCTTATCTCGAACATGTAGCAAGCTTATGAAACTGGAGCTCCCGTTCTCCCGTGGTGGAGACGAGCGGGGTCAATAATGCTTTTGGTATAACAATACAAGTTGCCTCCATGTGAGCTTGGAATGGAACCAGATTATCTACTCAAAATGCCGTTTATCAACTCGAAAGGTGCGTCGACGCTTGGTCACACATTCAGGTAAGTGACTATGAAGCTCTCAGACTTTGTGGTCATACAGCTGACGACATCTAGGAATTTCGACCAGACAATCATTACAGTGAAGGTTGGAGCGAAAGATGATCAGGAACCATTTAGTTGCCACAAGGAATTGCTGCGCCGGTGCTCGACGCATTTCGATCAACGCCTAAGCGATAATAAGCCTTCACCGTACAAAAGCTTGGGTTCATCACTTGAGCTCGAGGATGTGAGCCCTGATGTCTTCGATGCTTTCATGATGTGGCTATACACTGGCTTCATCCCACACCACCTCATTGAGGGCGGCAAAGAGGTCCACCCACCTACGCATGCCATTGATACGAACGGAATGGATGGCACGACACCATACCAACAAGAAAGCGAGGACGTTGATACAGCATCCTGGGGCATCAGTCTGGAAAGCGACGACGTAGCCAGTCTAACTTCAAGCGGGAAAGCTCCCAGCATTTCCGAGGCAGTAAGCGCCGAGAAAGTTTCTGGCGACAACAGCGACGCCGAGAAGCCACTGCCTACACCACCAGTCCGAAATCCAGCAGAGAAACCTGAGATCCCCAAAGAGACCCTTTGCCCCTGCTGTTCGCGTCCTTACAAATGGCGCGGCCTCGAAGGCTTCTTGGAACGTCGTTTCATCGCACTATACACATTTGCATTTCGCTATTCCATCCCAGCGCTTCGCCGTGCGGTGCTCCTGGCGTGGCAGACAAATGATGAGATCCTGCAATCCATGCCAGACCATAGTAATGTGATTGCAGCGTACGCAGACCTACCACCGGACTCGCCTCTCTGCCGATATTTTCTCGACATGTATACTGTGTATTGGAACCCCGACAAAGACAATGAATTCGCCATTCCACTGCGGAGCCAGTTGCCGCAGGCATTCTTGTTCGAGCTGGTGACGGTGCTAGCCAAGGGTGAGAGACCAAAGACAGAGAAAGAGTGGTGTGAATTCCATGAGCACGAAAGTGAAGAAGAGAGGAAGGCTTGTTGCGAGGGGCTGGGCAAAGATCCGGTAGCAGGAAAGGCGCTACGGAGGATCAGAGATAGCAAGGGGTGGAAAGGTTTGGTGTTGAAGAAAGGGAAGCGTTAAACAGATTCAGTAAGTAGATGTATAGTTAGCGAGTTATTATATACTATAAGACTGTTTCCTCCTGAGTTACATGCCAACTATTGATTATATATATAAGCAGTGGTATCTATCCTTACAAAGACAGGCTTAAGTTTTCAAACCTATAATCTTTTACCGGCTCTTCTTTGCAAATCAGTGCGTTGTGAAGCAATATCCTAACACACGCAGTGAGTTCCTGAAGTCGAGTTTTGTCTCCCAATTCCATAAATCCCGTAACTCTCTCAACCGGATCCCGATGTTGGCTCTGGCCCACAGCAAATGATGTTCTTTCCCAAAGCAGACGCAGTTGTTCTATCCTGCAGACTTGCTCCGCCACCATCTTCTTACCCGGATGTTATCGGACCAATTTACGACCCTCACAATGCCCATTGCCCATGCCCACCGTGGTCGCTTGATGACGAAAAGAACAACTACCCTTCTCAGAGAGAAGCTTTTGCGCCGGTGACAATACCAAAAAACAGCTATGTAGTTCGGATCGTTATCTTCGCGCTTCCCTAGCTAGGAATGAGAGACTTCGACTGTCTATGCTTTGGTATTATACACATGACATTTTCCAAGAATCAGAGTTTCTTTCGGGACTGCAGGAAAAAGTATGTGTCGCTCAGGAGTCTACAGGCTGGGAGTGTGCTATCGTTGGCATTCTGGACGTCAACTTCTACAAACGACTCGCGACGGTTGGTGTGCCACTCGGGATCTTGCCACGAGGTGAAACTCTTTGTGGGCATGTCATCGCCCAACCTCCTGGAGTATGATAGCTGTGCGGACATATGCGAGCTCGCTAACGATTTGTAGAGCGTATTCATGTTACCGGACATGCTTGAAGATTGGAGGTTCGAAAACCACCCTTACGTGGAGTTTGGCGGTCTCCATGCCTATGCTGGTGCACCGCTTCGTCTGCAGAACGAGACTGGTGACACCGTGTGCCTCGGATCGATCTGAGTAGCCTCTTCTACACGTCGTGAGCCCTTGACAAGGGCGCAACAGACTACATTGGCTCGTTTGGCCGACTGGATTGTTGCTGACATTGTCCAACTCACAAGAGCGCGGCGTCAACGAGAAAGACGTCGGATGGCCGACATGTTGGCGAAGGCGCATGCTGATACAGACAATGGAGTCTCTGAGGACCCTATCACGCAGTTGCTGCAGACTGTATATCCAGGCGCCGAGGTTAGTCTGCAAATATGTAATGCTGGCCATGTGGATTTCGTGGGTCGAGACTCGGCGCCAATATCAGAATTCTCCGGCCATGCGTGGGAGGATACTGCGTACATCGACAATTTCATTGATAAGTCGAACCATCTAGCGCCTCCTGCCGACAGAGTAGTGCGCGCCATCGCTGTACCTTGTGAGAGTGTATCAGGACACACTTATCTCATTGTCGGGTCTAAGGATTTCCAACAGATTTTTGACGATATCGATGCGTGGTTCGTACAAACTTGCGCAGGCATTGTATCGCAGATGTGGCACAAGCGGCTCCTATGAGAAGTCATGGCTGCGAAGGAAAAGTTCTTGCGAGGATTTTTTCACCAGTTGCGAACTCCAGTGCATGGCATTCTGGGTTCGGTGGAGCTGTTGGCTGAAGACCTCAATGCACGAAAGTTTAACGATACAGTGTCAAGGACTGTGGGATTGCTCCAGACCAGTCCGATCGCCAAGATCGATGAAGACCACGGAGTCTATCTTGACACAATCAAGAGAGCCGGACGGGACTGGGACTGACGCTAGCGTCTAGATTCGCAGCCTTGCTCAAGGGTTCGATCGAGCTGGTCTCGTCAGAAATCAATCGCGGGTCGCACTTCAAAGCTACGTTCCACGACGTGGAGCCGGAATATTTGAAATCGCCCCCCCGGGCCGAGTCAGCAGTGACACAACTGGCAAACATACCGCAACGTTTCCACGTTGTTAAGAACAAATTGAAAGCGTCGTCTCTTAGCGACCATTTCGCTGAGTCTCTGACCTGCTATGGTTTCACTGCGTCGGACGACATGGTAGACGCCCTCATCATTCTCGACTTTATCGCAGATCCGAAACAGCGTTGTGCCGCGATTTCACAACTACCGCCGGACCGTGTCGTGCTTTGTCTGCTCCCATCCCCGGGAGTAGAAGCTACACTTGATGTCGCACCCATAAACACCATCTATGTACATGGTCCTTTCGGTGCTCAAGCATTAAGCTCGGCACTTGAGCGTGCTGACAAAATCATCTCCCTGTGGAAGCAAGCGGTCAAGCCTCGAGCCACAAGAGGTCTCGTTGTGCTTCCAAGGCTGAGGGGATGTACCAGCAATGAACCGACTAAGCGTGAAGTTGTATCGGGTGTTCAGACACAAGCAGTTGGTATCGTGAATGACCCGAGCATGAATCATTTATCTCAGGCACGCCACCCAGCAGAGAGGCTTGGCAGCCCGAAGCCCCGTCAGATCGAGAACGTACAACCGATTTATCCGCTGCCATACAAGGAAGAGGGTTTGCCCACACCGCCGGCGGATGATAGGCCTACCAATTTCGAGTTCCAGAGCTGCGCAAAGATAACTACCATGGATGATCAGATCAAGCTTGTTGGGCATCGAAACTCTGAACCTACCGATCATTCGTTCGCCTCCCATCCTACTGCTCTGCTGGTCGATGACAATCCGGTAAACCTGCGAGTCATGCAGATGTATTGCAAGAAGCGTGGTTTGCAATACATGTGTGCGGCAGACGGACTGGAAGCTATCTCAGTGTTTCAGAGTTGCCAAGAGCGTGGGGCGGTCAACGAAAAGGACCCAATGATTCAGCTCGTTCTCATGGATCTCCAAATGCCGAACTGTGATGGGGTTGAAGCCACGAAACAGATACGGCAATTAGAGAAGGAGAAGAACTGGGGACAGAGCGTTATTGTCATTGTGACAGGCCAGGATAGCGTTGTTGACAGAGAGGCCGCACATAATGCAGGTTCTCAGGAGTATCATGTCAAGCCTGTCGGCATGAAGACTCTTGACAAAGCTTTAAGACGGCATTTTCTATGTTTCCAGGCAGGCAAGGAATTCCAAGAACAATAGTAGTATAATTAGAAAGGTCCAAGTATTATAAACTAAAGCCTGATAACCTGCTATACTACTAAGTATGTACTAAAATAGCAGTGTATTACATGTCACCAACTCTCTATCTACTAGCTGAGAAGATAACTAATATTGTATCCGTTGTCGCGTTGAAATGAAACTTCACTCAGCTTTCAGCGTCGCTCAGAACATGCGCTACGAGTCCTACGACAGGAAGCTATTAAAGCTTCAAACTGTCGACTGCAAAGGACTGAATGTCGTCGGTCCCGAATGAAAGTTACTTTCACGCCCTTCAGATGCAGAAGGTCTGCTATCTACCGAGACTTGGTATGATGCTTTTCTTGGTTGCGACTCTGGTTCCCAGGAAGTATCGAAGCTTGGCTGAGAGATTGACTTCTCACTTGGTGCAGACTTCCAGGATGACAAACTCATGCTTGAACGAATAGAAGACCAGAAGGGGCTCTTCATAAGCACGTTTGTCCAGAAGGCAGACATAGCGGGCACACAGCTGACCATAATTGTGCCAAAGATCTCGGCAAAACTAGACATGACTTAGCAGGCGTGAAGGGTGTGAATGTAGTGATAACTCTTACGTGATGATAACTGTCTTTCCTCCGTTCCATGTTGGGTCTTTCCCGTCAAACACCTTGACTCGGAAGGCCAAGCATACTGCACTCAGGACAACGAGGCTGCAATCGCAAGTTAGCCATGCAAAACAATCCTCAGTGCGCATGGTTACTTACACAAGTCCAGTGAGAAACAAGAACACAAGACCAATCTTCTTTGCGGAACCCAGTTGTAGCTTCAGGATGACCGGAAAGGGGACGATGAAGATGAACAGATCAGCTGCAAGTGAAAAAACACCTATCATGACCGCAGACCATGCTGAACTCGAGCATCGCTGGAATGAAGTGCCATCCCAAGCTTCGCCCTTCCTGGGAATGCAGTAAGCTACGGCGATGATGATGTTGGATCCATAGAATAGGGCCATGAGGACGATACAGGCGTATGAGGTGATTCTTAGCCATCTCACAACCGAAAATAACCGGATATAAAGGGCGAGGACTGCAGATTTAGCTGCCCATAGAGTAGGGGCTGCAATAATCTGTATCGACGCTTGTATCTTTGCCATCATTGTTAGTCTCTCGTCGGGTTGTTGGATTTGCAGCTTACCTGTATGTAGGATACCGTCAACACGCTGAGTGGAACATCCCAAGCATGTGTTGATGAGCCTCTTAGAGATACTGAGTGTTTATCAGCAAATGTAGTGGCCTTTATAGCAGCTTGGCGATATCTTACGTTCGTGATACAGAGTCCAGTAAGCCATACCTCCGAGCTGGGCAACAATGCATAGGTCTGCGTGACAAGTAAGCGGAATAACACACATGACAGGTTGCAGAAGAAAAGTAGAGTGACATCATCTCAAGTCGACCAAAGCTTTTTGCGAGGATCATAGAAAATTCATACATACAGTCGTCTAGGCAGAGCTTCTTCGAAAGCTTGAAATTCATAGCCAATCGAAAGATGAGCATGGTGCCACTCAAGATCATCAACGTAAGCCCAACACCCAGACCAGCGGAATACAAGGAAGGCGGGTCGACGAAATTTGGCGGATCGCCATTGGGGTTTGGCATCAAGGGGATCCTGGAAAGGTCTGTGCCAGGTGGTAGAGCTTCCATGACTGATGATAAATCGACAAGGTTTGGATACTGCCGTTGAAAATTCCAGGAGTACGGGTACTGCTGTGATCCAGTGATATCACTGCTTGATGGTTGCGCAAACCATATATACACCGGTCAGAAAGGCTCTCGGTCTGACAGGACGTAGGTGAATGCCGAATGTAGTTAGACTCGGGTACTTGTGAGCACTAGTCGAGGAACGCGCTGACGGACAAAAATAGTGACAATTGTTATTTAGCCACCTGGGGATTTGGGTGTTGGCAATCGGGTAGATACACTCATAGCTACTTTCCAAAATCTGTGCGTGTAGCGTTCGACATATCAATCTTTGGTGCCATTGTATTCTCTGTAACCATCGTTTCTGGCCTGCAAGCTTGGCGAAATTCGACAGAACTATTCGTTATTCAGTTCAAGATATCGCGATGGACTTTCCTACTCGCGGTTATAATTTCCCAGCAATGTGCGTTTTAACCCGCACTCTATTTATTCTCTAAGTAGTGCCTATATCCATGTGCACTGAATGGTACAAAGGTCCACCTCGGCAAAAGGCTTGAGTGTTTCGCGTTCGAGTATTACGAAGTGCAAAGCATCTCTGCAGATGATTGGACTGCATTGGTCCCACGGAGTCCGATACACCCAGCTGTGGATGAGTTGATGCAGGTGAGTGTTACCAATTGGGATGGCGGGGCGGGGTCGGCGCTGTGCCACCCGCCGCGCCTCATGACCCACAGCTTGGCGCCAGGTACAGTATCTTTCGTAGCCCTGCGATTCTGTGCAATCCCCCAACTCCATCAATTCATCTGATTTAATCGTCTCAACGTATTCGAAATCAACTTTGGCAAGCATCCTCGGACTTCAGCTTCTATCCACAATGTTCGAGCATTTTGAGCTCCGTCACTTTCCCCCACTCTTCATCGCAACCACCACAGCTTTCGGTGGCACAATACCGCTCTGGAATCCTGAAAAATCCATTCTTACTTTTGGATTCCCTCAAAGCATCGCAAGCTCTAGAGCTGCTCATCCGGTCATGGCGGTTGGCTCGGCCCGCATTACCTGCACTGGCATCGCGCTATGGGCACTTTACCTCAAAGGTCATCTTGAAGCAATGGATATCGTTCTCGCGTCATTGGGATGGCTTGCATTGGTTGATGGGTATATTGTACTGCAAGAGAGTGGGCGAGGAAAGGCAACTTTCAGATTCATCAGCGCTGCAGTGGTCGCGATTTGGGGCATGCTAGGGATGACTGCTGGGAGATGACGAGACGGACCTCTAGTAAGAAAACAGCCTGTGGGATACCACGAGCACAAGAAATAAATTGCTGCATATTCTTGATTCTGATCTAGCGTATTCACAGACACTCAGTGCGCCTCGCTGACCGAATAGCGGCAACACAGCCTTCTTACCATCTGAAGCATGTTTTAGCCCCACACTTTGCCGCTTCTAAGTGAAAGGAGGTGCCCCAGAGATCAGATCATTGCACCTCGCTGGTTTTCTGCGCATATGGACATCCGCAATTTAGAATACAAGCACGACTCTAGATAGTTAGTCCCGTAGGCAGATAAGACTAGTATAAGCGTTCGAAAAAGGAGAAGTTATATTGTAGCCGACTTAAATAGTATGAAATCACGAAGTAAACTCTCAAGAAATGCTTCCTACTATGCTATACTTCTATAATTGTATAAAAGCTTATCATACAGCAATCTTAATAAGGTTGTTTAACTTTCTACAGTTAGTGCCAGGTGTGGGGCTTAGACTACCTGCACCACCAAGAGAGAGCTTCTCTATTGTCATGCCCGGGTTCCAGGTCATGAATGTTCTTGGTCCGCCGTCAAGGCACACGGCTTGAGTAGACGAGCTAAAGTCTCTCCAGTTTTCAGGGAAAAGAGATCAACGGCATTTTCAAGTCTTTCGTGTTGACACCACAGGATCTGGCCTTGCATGTGTATGCTACACTGTAGTAAGTCGACCGAGGAGTAAGAGAGGGATACGCTCGCTTGGCTGACTGGTATGCCTCAAATTTCCGACTAGGTTGGCATCATTTTCATTGTGTCTTCAATTCCGCTTTCGGTGTCAATCTCAAAAGAAGAGTGGAGATATTGTTTAGCTAGATGACGCTCTCTGACCCCAGACGACAACGCATGGAAAATACACGCCTTCTCTTGGCTTCAAAGTTTCGAACAACTCCTCTTGTAACTCCTTCCTCCTTGCTTGGTTTTCTTCTCCCGGGAGTAAATGTTGGATGGGTGCAGCCCAAGACGTAGGGAAGAGATCTCTGGCAAAAGAAGACCAGAGCTGGGCTTCAGGCTTTTCAGAAGGACTGAGTTTGTACACCCTACCCTGCACATCTTTGAGACCAGCATTGTGCATTAAGCTTTGAAAGAAGTTCAGACCTGTGGGATCGTTTGATGGCCAAAACATGCCTGGGTGCATAAGTTGGAGCCATTGCCAATCGCGAGATATCTCCTCATCGTTACTGTCCCGCCAAGTAGCGCGAATACTCTCATGTAATTCGAGGAAACCACCTGGGGCTAGTAGAGTCGAGATACTCGTGATGTGCTCCGACCAGTCGTCGACTCCAGCAGCCATGAATCTACTGTAAATATAGTCTGCTGACCCTTGCGCCAACCGTGGGTCATTATCGATCAAATTGTGAATGTCTCCTTGAATGAATGTGACATTGTTGGGCTTATCGTCGATATTAATGTCGGAAAGATCGACGCCATAAATAGTTGCACTTGGAAACCTTTTAGCAAGGAGTAGTGTCATAGATGCATTGACTCCGCAACCCAAATCAAGAATTTTGGCAGGGCCTAAATTCGTTGGCAAGGGGGCGTGGATAGGTTCATCATGCATGAAGGCGACAATTGCTTCGTGCTGCTTGCGGAGCCGATGACGTTCAGTAGCACTGGTATTTATTAGTAAACGTCAACAGATGATGGTGGATCATACTCATTTGGCAGAAAATACTTCGACGAGGATTCACGGTGGAAGGTAGGCTCAGATTGTCTGGCCAGCTCGTTGGTATTCATCTTGAAAGGCGGTGATCCTTGCGCGAGTGCACAAAACTTTTATCGAAGACGAGACTGTTCGGATATTGATAGGTAGAGGTAAACAGAGAGATGTTATATAGCGCAAGAGCTCTAAGCTGAACAAATGTAATATCACTCGTATGTAGCCACTAGCTCTTACATGTAATCTATCTAAATCGCGACACCTTCTTGATATACACTAGCGCCATATTGAGGTAACATGTTATTCTGACCGTAACTTCGACCGAGCAATTCCCATTACCAATGCCACAAAAGAGCTGTAAACAGTTCTCAGTCGGTGCTGTCCAAATCGCGTATGGATTCTGCGAGCAGTGCCACACCAACCAATCGACAAGATTGTTCCACAACCCTTGAAACCGATCCCCACAATTTTGACTACTTACTTACAGTCCATCTCTTACGGTCCGTCTCCTGCGGTCCGTCTCTTGCGGTCCGTCTCCTGCGGTCCGTCTCTTGCGGTCCGTCTCCTGCGTTCCATCTCCTGCGGTCCATTTCCTAGGGTCCATTTCCTAGGGTCCATCTCCTAGGGTCCACCTCCAGGGTCCATCTCCTGCGGTCGGTCCTTCTCTTGTGGCCCGTCTCTTGCGGTCCAGAGCTCTACCAAGTCTTTGTAAGGCCATGTAGGCAAAACAGATACATAATTTTTCCACGGAGCAAAGCTCAGTAGCTCATCACATGGGCCTTTGAAGTGGTTTATCAGCATGGAATAGGAAAAGACTAGCACAGTACGCGGGGTGAATCCAATCGTCAATACCGGCCAGTGGAGACAGATGACAATTTGTGTCTTCAAATCGTCATGTATATCGAGCAGTTCGACTTCTCGGCAAAACACGTGGACAGTGTCTGAATGCACTTATAAGCGCTGATCTCCTGCTTCACAAAGGATCGAACAGGTAATAGTGCCTTCTAAAAACAGATCTCATGCATCCTCAAACTCAGAATCTCGACCTATCGTCAATACTTGTCGCTTTCTTTACACTTGTAGTAGCGACGTATTTTTTTAAAGTTTACTCGCACCCTTTGAGAAACGTTCCAGGACCATTTCTAGCCAGATTTACCAACCTACGTTTCCTGTACCATGCTTGGAAGGGGGATCTTCATCTAGATCATGTGCGATGTCATCAGAAATATGGTTGTCTACCCTGCCTGGCCATCTGCGCGAAGAGTTACGGCGAGTTAATACGTTTCTAGGACCGGTGTACCGTTGCGCCCCAAACAGAGTAGTGTTTAACAGCCTTACTGCGGCTAATGGTGCGTATCCCAATTATTCAGTCAATATACCTGTTACTAACCACTCGATTACCAGCCATTTACTCCACTGATCGCAGTATTCGTAAAAGCGACGGTTATTTGTCACATCCCTGGACACGGCATGAAACTCCTAGCTTGTTCAACTGTGTCGACCCCGTTTGGGCGAGCCGGAAGAAGAAGACGTTACGCCCGGCCACGTCCCAATCTGCGTTAGATTTGCATCACGCAAGTGTGGAAGAAAACGTAGAGATCTTGGCCAATATGTTCAAGCACGGCCAGCGGCAAGATCTGAGTGAGATTGGTAGGTCTCGATGTCTGATATGGGAACTGAGATATAGTTTGACGGTCTGCTAATCCATTCTCAGGTTTTCACTATGCTCTGGACGTTATCTCTCAGTCTGTGTTTGGCGAGAGCTTCAACACGTTGCAGGATCCCACTAATCGCTGGATGACAGCCTCTCTCGAACGTGGCAATCGACATATGTACCTCCAACTAGCCTGGCCTACTCTATTCCATGTCCTCGGATTATTTATGCGAGTGGAACTTCTGAGCTATCCGCAGTTCTTCAAAGAAAGCAAGATGTTTCTTACTCTGTGCGAGGATTGTATCAAGCAGGGCACAGCAAAGCTGAAAAGCTCGATTTATCAATTGATGAAAGCTGAGCTGCCGGATGACGTGGGTGATGAAGAGCTAAATGTGGACGCTTACTCATTCATGCGAGGCGGTATATATTTCCCTGCCGAATACTTTTGAGAAACACTTGACTAACGTTTGCACTAGGCGGAGACATGGTAGCAGTGACGATTGCTGCTGCCTTCCATTATATCGGGCAGAACCCGCAGATCCTACAGGATCTCCAGCACGAGATCCGCACAGTGTTTGGCTCACAAAAGCCAACCAGTGGCGTAAAATTGGACAGCTGCTCGTATCTACGCGCCTGTATCGATGAAGCTCTGCGCATGGCACCTCCAGGTCCTGGAGTTTTCTGGAGAACCTCTTCTTCTCACAGCGTGATAGACGGAATCAGCCTCCCTTCTGGAACCGAGTTCGGAGTTTGTATCTACGCCCTACATTACAACAAGGCAATCTTTGATGAGCCAGAGCAATACAAGCCGGAACGGATGATGAAAAACCATTCTACTGCGACCAGCGCTCGGGAAGGACTGATCGCATTTCTCCGAGGTTTCAGAGCATGTCCGGCGCAGAAGCTAGCATATGCCACTATATCACTACCAATTGCGAGACTTCTGTGGGATTTTGACCTGGAAGCCAAGGAACCTGCATCAGAATCAGAAGTAGCGCCACGGTACACAAAACTGTTTCCGCAGGTTGATGTATTTGGTTCG
This sequence comes from Boeremia lycopersici, assembly GCA_022609225.1. Classification (NCBI taxonomy): domain Eukaryota; kingdom Fungi; phylum Ascomycota; class Dothideomycetes; order Pleosporales; family Didymellaceae; genus Boeremia; species Boeremia lycopersici. The sequence continues at coordinate 83,558 of JAGKPY010000092.1, forward strand.
AACATCTCAGGGCCAGTGATCTCCTTCAAGCCAAAACACACATAAGGGATGAGATATGCACATTTTTGGAAAAACAATAAAACAAGAGAAACAGCGATGGCAAGTTATCTATATAGAAAGAGCATTAACAATAGAAGCTTTTAAGTTCGACTCCAATCAGCCAGCAATGCTTGCAAAGCTGGGGCTTGAAGATTGTGTTATGCTTTGACGCCGTATATTTCGCGTAGAGTTTATCTGAACAGTGCCTACTAGTTAATTGCTCTCATACCTAGTACCTGAGCAGCGGCGCTTGATGGTGTGCACCCTGCGGCACCGAGTCGACGATGTTATCTTGGGTTAGTTGCCGGCTTACTCTGTGTACTTCTGTCTGTCTTTTCCTGCCGCGTTACGTGTGCTGCAAGGACAATTTTGACATCAGTTCTGTTTTTATTAATCGGCGCTGGGCGGTGGTTGTCGTTCATCCTAGCAGTGAGCCCTTTGCCGGTCTATGCACATACCGTACTATGCATAACCAGCTACTGTAAATAGCTTGCTGATTTGGTGATGGCTGTGAGAACCTCGAACCATCGAACTCACGTAGCTTTGGGTACGACGCCATCCACTTTCAACGCCAGTGTCGCACAGCAACGCTATAGAGCGCAAGTTGTGCGCAAAGCCATATTGTACCTTGCTACGGAGTTCCATCGCCTTTTGACAACGGCTTAGGGTCTATATGATCTGTGCAACACGGTAAATCGCATAGACTCGGAAGCCAGGGTCGCGTACGGGCCGCGATTGAATCATAAAGGGTCTGTATGGTTAAGAATTACCTAGCAGTGAGAGACATACATCGGACCTTTGATACCCTATTGTATTTGCTTATATTTCAGCAAACAGTCTTACTTCGTATAGCTTGTTAGATCATCGCCCCCAAACTGATCCTTAGAGCTGAAGTGTTCACTATTTAATGTCCGCGTGCTTAAACCTCGTCGAAACCCATTTCCACCCACGTCTGTTCCACTTGCTTCTTCAACTCGTCAGGGTAACTTGTACGATATCCTACTGTACTGAAGGCCGCACGAGATCCGTGCTCGTACTCCATCTGCAATACACAATCGCTGATCACTTTTCCGCCTTGTTTCCCACCGCCTGTCGGACCTCTGCCATGGCTCATGTACGGTGTCATCGGGAAGCTTGGAACGTCCTCGAAGATTTCCTCATCTACACCAGGACGGCAGCGCGTTGCTAGAGCCCAAATCAGAGATTCGAAGGAGTAAACGTCAACATCTTTCCCGACGAGAATAAGACGATTGATGAGCATGCATGGCTTGCTGTTGAACAGACGGCTTCCAAGCATACGACGGAACTCTGCTGCCGTAGTATGAAGACTACAGAGAGCATCTGTGTCGATTCGAAGAGCACACCAAGTTCCATAGCTTTCGAGTGGCACACATGCAGAGAGAACTGGTAACCCCATCTCTCGGCAGAGCGCGAGTATCTCAACAGAGGCTAATGCGGCGGTTGTGTGCTACTTTGATTAGTGAAACCTTCTCAGCCACAGAGCTTTTGTTGTAAATGAAAGTTTCTCACTTACCGATTCATCACAAGATAGCCCTGGCACTGAAATGGGCAGTATGGGATCGTCCCTATAAGTAATCATGTCCACATGGAACAAAGGATGTTGTTGCTTATTCCCCTCAAACACCACGGCGAGTGCATCGCCAAACGGACCTTCGTCGCCCATTTCCGTCAACGACATTGTTCCCTCAAAGACTATCTCACTGCTTGCTGGTACAAGCAGATCGCTGAGCTCACACTTCACCAGATCCAGCGGCTGTCCGACCAGAGCCCCGGTGTATTCAGCTTCCGATACCCCTTCTGGCAAAGGAAGCCCGGCGACAAAGTTGGCAGCTGGTGGTACACCGAATGCCAACGCCCAGGGGATCTTAGTATGACCTTGTGCAAGCCATTCGTTTCTGATGACAGAGACGTGCTGCCCACCGCCTACCAGACACACTAAGTGCTTGCTGTCATGGACCATTCCTCGGAAGATAGACCAATTGCTCCATCGTCCATCTGGGGTTTGAAGTATGTGGACTCCATACGTCTGAATATATTTGCCTCCATCGGCCATGTGCAGTTTTGGGGCAGGTAACTTGTGTAGATCCACCATGTCGTCTCTGAGTATATTCGCTTTGCATGGCCCAGTAGGTAACACTCGGGGCGGTTGTGCAGCAGCACTACCGCCGCTCGCAAGTCGCAACGATATATCTTCCCAGCTTGCAGTGGGCTTCAATCCAAAAGTCCGCGCGATTCGGCCATATCGATCTTTTGCCGAATGTCGCAGAGAGGCAGCATTGCCAAACATACGGAACAACCCCCCGGGCTCAGCACCCTTAATGTTATTGAACAAAGGTGCTTTGGCCTTGACTTCGGCTACCCTTCGCACAATAGCAGCAGCCTCTAGATGCGGGTCGATCTCGCGGTCAACTTCTACTAAATCATCATCGTGGCGTAGCGTGTCGATGAATTGACGGAAATCTATTTGTGCTGCTTCGACACGAGTAATTCTAGTATGAATTGAACGCCACTGGAGACGACTGGCTGTTTGTGAGCGCTGGCAGAATCTCGCCTGAAAGAAGGAGGGATGCATCGTATTGAGCATGTTGTTTCGATAGCAGCCTAGCATAGATGGCACGAAGTATTTCCGCTGCAGAAAGATTACCTTCATTTATGGCAAATCTGGATACTCTTTCAGGGTGGAGAAGCAAGTAACCAGGGGTGAATACCGGGACTAATGTCAACAAACGGACTGCTTCATTGTGCTGGGACGCAAGAGGTCTCCTTTGACGACATCTCGGGCCTACTTGATGCGATTGCACAAATCAAAGTCGGACACATCACAATCAAATTGCTCTATTCTAGAACGCTAAGATGTAACGCTTCTGCAAGGAGGGAGCATGGACAGACACGAATAACAAAGCCCGTACAGGGGGTTCTAGAGGTGTCTGAAACACCAACATCTACATTCGACAGGCCTAGTCGATTCTTCTAGGACCGGTGTTACTTATATCCTTGTCCGTTCGTGCATCCCCGTTGTACGCTAAAATTGAAATCGGACCGGATTGGGCCGCATTTAAGGGAGTAGTGCCGGTACTTCTAGCACTTTCCTAAGCTAGACTGGCTGAGTGTTCTAGATGAGGCTCAACAGCTGTACAAACTGCGTGCCAAGGGACGACAATTAAGCAGAGATCTGGATTTTTTTGATGTCAAATAGGCGTGGTGGCACTTTTGTGGCGACTAATACTGCTGCTGTCATGTTTACGCAACACAAGCTCTATCGGTTGGCAACCTCTCACAATTTATATCCCGTTACACGACTCCGATGGCTCACATCTTCCACTCGCTGTCTACTTCCTCCACCGCCTCCTCATGGCACTGATCTCTCTCCCCACAATAACAAATGCGTATCATATATGTCCGCACGCCCTCGGAGAGTGGTCGTGGGCATCACTGGTGCTACTGGGACTATCTACGCGATCCGAATACTCCAAATCTTGAAAAAGCTCAACATCGAAACCCACCTTGTCATTTCCAAGTGGGCTCACGCGACTCTCAAGTATGAAACCTCACTTGGTGCTGCTGAGATCATCGAACTCGCCACCAAATCATACAATGCCCGCGACGTGTCTGCGGCTCCGGCTTCCGGCTCGTTCCAACACGATGGAATGATCATTGTCCCCTGTAGCATGAAAACTCTTGCGGCAGTTCGATGTGGATTAGGCGAAGACTTAATCGCACGTGCGGCTGATGTTAGTCTTAAGGAAGCTCGAAAGCTCGTGCTTGTCGTACGAGAGACACCTCTAAACGATATTCATCTGGACAATATGCTCACGTTGCGTCGAGCAGGGGCTATCATCTTCCCACCTGTCCCTGCCTTCTATACGCAGCCACAAAGTCTTGATGATGTAATCGATCAGAGTGTGGGGAGAATGCTAGATTCTATGGGCATATTTACTGATATGGCCCCGAGATGGGAAGGATTCGAAAGAGGCAATACAGTGAAAACTTAAGTCAAACGAAGTGTCTTAGGCTAGGGAAGTGATTGCTTCAGCAACAACGTCCTTGACTCGTTCATCTGCTTGTTTGTAAGGTGCGCCAAGTTCATCTACACGTGAGTTGAAACTTGGGAGGAGAAGAACCAAAGAGTCTATCAATACAGTAGCCTGTCACGATGTCATTTTCTCCGAGTGAAGTCTTGTCGCATATTTCTTGTTTGCTACTGATGTCAGTACAATGGCAGGCTAATGTACTTGAATTGAAATTCCCTATAGCTTTATGACAACACTCTTACACTCCAGGTATTCTGAAAGACTATGTCCAAGGCCCTCGCGACCCTGTCCAGAGCATTTATAGCCGCCAAAAGGCATGTCCTGAGGGCTTGTCGGGCTTGTGCAATTTACTGCCACGAACCCGGACTCAAACGCTTTTGCCACGCGAAGCGCGCGGCTGAGATCTTTGGTAAACACGGAAGCGTATAGACCATATTCCGTAGCGTTCGCCTTTTCGATGGCTTCTGATTCTGTTCTGAAAGTGTTAATGTTTACAAACGGGCCGAAAATCTCGTCCTTCTGCGTCTTGGCGTCCTCGGCGACATTGGTGTAAGCGGTTGGTTCAATGAAGTAGCCGCCGTCTCCAGCTTCGTGCGATGCTCTGCCCCCAGTGAGGAGCGTACCAGTAGTTTCAGATCTTGCGTTAGCGATGTAAGATTTGATGCGCTCGAATTGTATTTGGTCTGCTTGTGGGCCCATCTCTGTGCTCGGGAGCAATGGATCACCCTTCTGTACCGCAGAAAACAATTTCACGAATGCTGATATGAACGACTCTGCAATGGACTCTTGAACGTAGATTCTGGTACAAGCCATGCAGGTTTGACCAGAATTGAACAGTACGGATCTCGCCGCATCAGCCGCGACCTCGTCAACATCGGCGTCTTCGAAAACTAGTGTCGGCGATTTGCCCCCTAACTCGAGGATAACCTTTTTAAGATTTGATGATGAAGCGGCAGTCTGAACTGCTCGGCCCGTCACAGAGGATCCCGTAAAATTAATAACGCGAACGTCCATGTGCGATGCGAGTAATGCTCCGCATGGAGTGCCATGGCCGCTTAGGACATTTATGACCCCAGGGGGAAACCCCGCTTGGTGAGCTAGTAACGCCAACTTGGTAGACTTGGAGGATTGTCAGTACACGCTAACATTGATAGCCTGATAATGTAAGGGATTCTTACACTTAGTGGCGCTTTCTCGCTCGATTTCAGGACAACGGTGCAGCCAGCGGCAAGAGCAGGGGCGACCCTCGATGCCCACATTGCTACCGGTATATTCCAGGGGATGATGATTGCAACAGGACCAAATGGTTGTCTGAAGGTGATATTAACATAACCAGGCGTATTAAGACTGGTTGTTCCCTGTGCTTCCCAGCCGGCTTCGGCGTAGTGGTCCATCTGCGCGGCAGCATAAGTCGCATCGAAGTAACTCGAAACTGGCCGACCCATAGACAAAGCATCTAAATGAGCGAGTTCTTGCTCTGCCTCTCTTATCAAATTTGCCATCTTCTTCATGTATGCACCTCGGGTAGGAACGTCGAGGTTCGACCAGGCTGGAAATGCGGCCTTGGCAGCAGCGACGGCACGATTGGTATCCTCGGCCGAGGCCTCACTAACGTCTGCAACATGCTTGTGAGAATAGGGTGATTTAAGTTGAAAAGTCTTCCCATCGCTAGAGCATGAGAAGACGCCGTTAATGTAGTGACGGGATTCAATATTGTGAAGAAGCACCTTATGAGCCATGTCGATCTTTGATGAGGTCAATGACGAATGTCGTGTTCTGATTTTAGCTAAATTGCGCAAGCAACAGGCATTTTATATTAGGATTTGGGGCGGCAATCTATCTTACTAAACAGATTCAGAACGGAGGTAGAGCCTATGTATTTAACGGGCCGGAATTTGGCGAGCTCCGAATTGACCCGCAGGCATCTAGCACGCTTGGCTGCGACAAGACGGTTATATAGTATCAGGTCGTATTGATCCTTCGAGAATTCAAACTGACACTCGAATCAGTTCGTGCACCTCTCTTGTACGTAACATCAGGGCTAACGTACTCAAATTCACCACTTCCAGCGTTGGAGGACAATTGAGTAAAGTTTCCTGTTTTTAGGCTTTGGTACTATTGGATGTTCACATATTCTCGGTCCGTACCCCTTGCCATCCCAACGCACTTATGCCGACTGCAGAGAGCGCTAGCCCTGAGATACAGAAAAGTTCTGATCTCCCCACTACGTATACTCTATCAAATTTGTTACATATTGCGATACATCAACGTCTATTATCGGCTATCAGGGCCCATTACGCCGAGGTCGAGAGCACGTCGCTCCTTTGATGCTCAGCACTGAACATGTCAAGCAACGATTACGAGTTTATAGTCGTGGGGTGTAAGTATATTTACAAGTTCTCTCTTTGGTGAGCTTTCGAAATTGGCTTCTAATACCAGACAGCGGGTCCGGCTGGCGCCTGCGTGGCGTCACGCCTCGCCTCCAACGAACCTCATCCCGCTGTCCTTCTTATCGAAGCCGGCATAGCCAGAGATACTTCTAATGCCGACATTCTCGCTGAAAGGTGGTCTGCTGCTTCGCAATTCCCAAATAGCGTGGAGAAGCATACCACCGAAGCTCAAATTTGGCTGGAGAATCGGTCTATCAATTACAGTCGTGGCAAGGTCTTGGGTGGAAGTAGTGCCATCAACATGTGTGCTTACACCGTTGGACCGAAGGATGATTACGATCGTTGGGCTAGGATTGTAGAAGATGCTAGTTTTGGTTGGGAGAATGCGGTCCGAATCCGTAAGGAGAAAGTTGAAGCATTCTATGGAGAGACCAAAGAAGAATTCAAGAGCTACACAGCGCCAGACATGAGCGTGTACGGCAAGCAGGGGGTACTTGCGGTATCGATCCCGCAGATTTGGGAGGCCTCAATGGTCACACAGCTAGATGCTGCGAAAGCGTCTGGGTTGGGCTTCAGTCTTGATATCAACAGTGGTAATCCACTGGGGATGGCAAGCGTACCTTCAACAGCAAAGAACGGGATGAGAGTCACGGCTGCAACTGCATACCTAGAAGATGCACCTGAGAATCTGGTAATCCTAACGGAAAAACAGGTTGTCAAAATTATAATGAGAGAGAAAAGAGCAGTTGGCGTTCAGGTAGCGAGTGGCGAGGAATGTAAGTGATCGGTGCAGAGAACAAACACGATGTTGACTGACACGATACTCACCACAGACTACGCATCAAAAGAAGTAATTCTCTCAGCGGGTGCAGTGGAAACCCCCAAGCTACTCATGTTGTCAGGCATCGGCGATACAAGTGAACTTGCAGAACACGGCATCGAGATATCGCATCATCTCCCTGGGGTGGGGAAGTGCCTTCAAGACCACCTGTGTGCCGCCTTCTGTTGGAAGCAGAAAACAAGTTCCCTGAATTGGGCTCAACACTTCTCAAATCCGGATACCGTCAAACAAGCACAAGCAGAATTCCGCGAGAATGGCACAGGCCCGTTGAGTGTGTTCTTCCAAGGGTTGACGATGGGATTCTTCAAAGCTGATGAAGTTTTGCGTACTAAAGAGTTTGAGAGCCTAGAAAAAGACGTGAAAGACCATCTAAGGAGAAAAACTGTGCCCATTTGGGAGATGAGTTGTCGTAAGTACTTCTGATATGATATTGAAAGATTGCAACGCTGACCAAGCAGACATACCACCCTGCACCCCCGGCGCGCTCGCCGCTCCGGAACACGAATACTTAACTTCCTTCGTATTCTTACACAACCCTCAATCCCGAGGACAGGTCAAGCTCCAATCTGCTTCCCCCAGGGCGCCGTCACGTATCGATCCACGCTTTTTCTCACATCCATTTGACCGTGTCTGTGCAGTGGCAGCCACTAAGCGAGCACTAGCATTCGTTGGTCACCCCTCTATGGCGGCCAACATCGACTATGCGGTGGACGTTCCTGCAAGTAATCAGGACGACGATATACTGGCCTACTGGAGTAGGAGTGCTGCTAGCACTTGGCATCCTTCGTGTACAGTGAAGATGGGAAACAATAAGGACCAGGAGGCTTGTGTAGGCAGTGACTTCCGGGTTAGAGGCTTACAGGGCTTAAGAGTAGTAGACTTGAGTGTGCTACCGTTTCTCTTAAATTGCCACCCAGTAAGTATAGCATATCTTGTAGGCGAAATTGCAGCAGAAAAGATTCAAGGACATTACTACGGTTAAATGTAATAGTAAACAGCAGAAACAAATAGTCTATTACTATAAGGTTCTACTTAAAGGCAAGAGTACCTACTTAAAGCGTGCACCTTCGCTTCAAGTGTAACCTATATATTGTAATAGGCATTAATGCTAACAAATTTTGGCTTAGCTTATTACCCCTACTGTAAATTATGATGCCTAACTACTTGTAAAGCTGCTGCAGGACTAAGTGTGAGGGCTTGGCTCGAACCCACCATGCTACACGGCCCAAAAAGGTACAGTGCTCCAACAGATGGAGGCACTGGGATTCGAACAGTATATACCCGTGACACTAAGTGCGAGCTGCCCTTAGATACTGCTAAGAGTAAGGGTAGGTAACTAACTGCCTGAGAGTAATGCTAAGGAAGCTATGTTAATAGTAGGGTGTAAGGCTAGATATAGCTTTAAGGGCCTATTTTAGAGAAAAATAGATTATCTAGATAGTGGCCGAAATTTATTAATGCAGATAATTATATAGGTAGCTACCTAAGGACGTAGAAAGAATGTGACTAATTAATAGCGAGACCGTAAATACAATCTGTAGTAGTGATGCAGTCGCCTGTGCACTACTCTGCACAGCCTTAAGCATTTTAGCTTATGTCGGCTTCTACACTTTGTCTAAGAGTTACGCAAAAATAAGTAAGATAAAAGGCGAGACAGGGTGTATATGCCTAACTACCAACTAGTGGCCGTGCTTATACTGTACCAAGCTAACCTGGTCTAATTTCTCCTACCGACCGTCTTTTGTCCAGGGACTGAGCCTCCGGCTTCCAGATCCCGAGCATGAGTCCAGACTGCCAGTAGTACGAGTAGAGTCCGTTCGCTACTTAGCGACCCTGAACGTGCTAAATACTGTGGTATCAGGCGTAAGTAATGTAGGTGGAGCTTGGAGACAGGGGAGTTGTTGATCCTGACAAACGTTTTAAACGTGCGCATCAAGCCAACCAATCTTGTTAAAAACCAAGACCCTGCCTCTAACTGCTCCGTGCAGAGCTGTAACTTTGGAAATAAGTAGACTTTGCTTACTAGCCACACCCCCCTGTCTCCGGTCTCCACCTACTTTACTTTCGCCTCACACCACAGTAAATAAGGATGCACTCTCTAACTAAAATAGGGTCTTGGTTGCATTGTCATTGGTACGAGCTGATGGTGCCGCTACTTGCCTGCAATTCAAAAGGGCCGGCTGGGAGGCGGTGACGTCCATGCGCGCCGGTTGCCATTGTTCCGATATCCGTGGCGCTGTCAATCATCAAACAAACCGCGGAGGTGCAGGCAAAAGACATATCACTGAAGATGTTCGCTTGTTAAATCGTGTAAGAACCGTACCTTACTTCAATGTAGTTGCCCTTGTAGGTAGTATTAACGTGGAAGTACCCAAGTTAGTATGTAAGAAGAACCTAAAGAAAGAGGGAACCGCCCTTAACTCCGGTGACACAGCTACATATACACGGTTATCAGCGACCCTGAAATAACGTGTTTCTACTGTGGTAGCCGGCATAAGTTTTGTGGGTGGAGAACCAGAACAGGGGTGTTCGGCTGTAATATTTGGGTATACTGAGCTGATAGATTACATAAAGATCTTAGTACTTTGTGTGACCTCCTTTAGCGTTAATTACTGCCTAGCAGCATTCTCTTATACTGTGTAGGCAGAGACAGGTTGCATTGTAATATATACAAGAATAGGTAGGTTTTGGTGTAAATCAGTCAATAGGGCCATCTCGGATGCCTCGGGTGATGCTCCTGTCACGCTTTCTCCACCCACAAAACTTATGCCGGCTACCACAGTAAGTTTTAACCCTATTGTATTAGCTAGTTCAGGTAGAGTAGCTGATTACTATATGTCGCTGAATTCAATATAGCCGAGCTTAGGTTGTATAGGGTCAATGTGGAGAGTGGGTCTGCGGGGCTCGCGTGACTAGACCAATTTAGGGCTCTGCCGTCTTGCACCTTCCACACTTCCCTTCAGAAGTCTTCCAGAACGCGAATGACCCCTTCCTATAAGCACTTAGCCTTTGTGTCAAGGTAAGGTATCGCTACTATGTATGGTGGTGGTGTAAGCGCCGGTAGCAGCAAGCGCTCGCGCCACACATGCCTGAATTGCCGGTGAGTTCTGTGTCTTCGCGTTCCTCGCACATATGTTCGTTCAAAGGGAACGTACCTAGGTTTCCTTCGAGATCTAACAATCGCAATAGAAGGAAGAAGGTGAAGTGTCATGGCGAACAACCCTCATGCAGCTTCTGCGCCCGACTCCTTCAGAAGTGTGTCTATCCGAACCAAGGCTGGACAACAATGGCCGATCGGTCGTCTGTCTTTCGTGACCCCGAGGCAGAACACGAGAATTATGTATGATACTCCGTTTCAATCAAGAGTACATTTGCTAAGACTTCGGAAGACTGGTTTTACTTCAAGCACGCCGTACATTGAATCGCAAATAGGCAAGAGTGGTAGCGCCTCAAGGTATCATATCCCTTTTCATACAGTGGATACCAAGCTGATAGCGTTTGTTCGTTAAAGTACAATGAACACAGCTGAAATGGTGTCGCCATCAGACTGGCAGCTCCTTGCGGCTATTCCGCATACACTCGCAGTTAGCCAACCATCTCATACCCTGGCCAAAGGCCAAGTCACGTAAGCTTTGAAACATCTTTATTTGACCGGTCTGATAGCTTTTAATATAGCAGCGAGTCGACCACTCTTCCACCCAGTCAACTCTTGCATTCAGCCGTGGACCTCTATTTCGAGCTTTGCCACAATCAACCATACTGTTTCTTTCACGAAGCAACCTTCCGGTCTCAGATGTTAAACGGCCAGCTGCCACAGTACCTACTTTTAGCTGTACTCGCAATGTCCCGAAGATTTTCGCATGATCCATTCTACGAGAATAATGACTTGCATACGAGCGAGAGATATGCTTCACAATCTTGGAGTGAGGTTGTCAGACAAGCATTCGATATCGATAATGGGCCCAATCATCGCTTGGTCCAAGCAGCTACTATGCTAGCGATCTACGATTCTACAGGTACGGGGTAGTATATCTCATGAGGCATAGTATAGCTAATGAAAATAGCTTGCAGACATAGAACCGCCTGGATCAAGATAGGGGTTGCAGTCAGTCTTGCGCAGGCTCTAAGGATGATGAAAGAACCTTCCCCCACGTTGCCTTTCTCCACTCAGGAAGAACTCCGCCGTACTCTATGGTCCATATTCCTCCTCGATAAAATGGCGACTTGTGGCAGAGACCGACCGTCGCTATTCCTGGATCGAACGATCGATCTACAGCTGCCCTGCAATGAAGACTCTTTCATTACCTCGACTCACGAAAAGGTCGTAACTCTGGAAGATTTGCCGCGCCTTGATGACTCGAAAATCGAGAATCTGAGGTCCTCCGCACCAACAATAGCTCTTGCAGCTATCCTAAGTCAAAGCGCAAGCTATGCTTTCGAACATAACAAGAGCGCCGGCCAGCAGCCGCCATGGGTTCATACATCTGAGTACCAATCCATATGTTCCCGGCTTGCACGCTTTGAGACATTCTTCGACTGCTATGGAGACATGCAGGAGCACATCTTGAACAACAAACTCACGACCAATAGAATTATCAAACAAGTCGCTGACCCCGACATCTTCGCCTATGTTCTATACAATCTCTGCTACTGTTTACTAAATCACCCGTTCTTGCTTCGACGTCGACTAGAAAAATGTGGAGTCAGAGCTCCTATCAGCTTCTTTGCTCAAGCACTCGAAAGTTGTTCGAGCCATGCCCATGAAATCACACGAACTCTCAAAAACGCAAGATTTGCAGGATACAAAGTATCAGCAACGTTCTTCAGCTACAGTTCACTTGTGGCCGGCTCGATACACAGCTTGTTTCAGCATTCTCCGAATGTGATCACTAGTTCGAGATCGCTGGCAGCTTTACAGGAATGCGTAACGCACATTTGCGAAAAGGCCAGGTACTGGAAAAGCTCGCTTCGAATGGAGCGTAAATACAAAATCGCTCTGTTTCTTAGAACTGACCCAAAAATACTTGCAGGCGAGGGCACTTTCGCAGTTCTCTCTTGATTCTGCTCGCTACTCTTTCTTGATCGGATCCACTCCCCGTGATTTGTCACTAGAACCTGCAGACATCGAACAGCTCTACTCTCTCTGTGACTACGGGACGATGTCTATGCCCTACAGTGATGGTTTGTCTGATGCAGGCACGACTGATGCAGGCACAACAGATGCTGGACCATCCGAACTTATGAACGCTGCACTCACGGGGGAAAGAAGCCCGACTATGGCATACGAGGAATATGGCAGTCACATTGATGGTATTATACCGCAAACTTTTGGCCACAATGATGCCGGTGCCATGATGGACAACTTTTACTGCGCGCTTGGTGGATTAAATGGACTCAACGATGCCACTACGGCTCAATCGTGGAACTATTAAGTTGGCCGCTTTGAATCCTCTGCCCACAGATATAGCGTCTTACCTGTTGATGGCTATTTTGAGAATCAATTTTGCATTTTTACGCATGATTCAGGTCGAAAAAGCTCATGTCAAACGGAAACTTTGAATTTGTGACCAGTAGCAGTGCAGGAAGCGTCAATGGCATTTCACAGGTTTTGAGTGGCATAAGTATATCATGCGACTTGCCGTAAACTATCACATGGGACAAGTGCGTTGCCATCTTGGAGTCAAGTGCGTGAAACACAACCAGCTATTCAATGACTTATCACAGAAGAGCTGGCAGAGATTCACTCAAGAGTCGGGTAACGCAGATTAGGGGCGAAGTACATTATTTCTTAAGGTACTGTTATAGACTGAAAATGAGTTCGACCAACATTAGATCGCAACTTCCATCCCGTTCAAAGCCTTGCTTTGACACCATGTCTCCATTCTATCTTTCTGAGGATAGCCCTTTGTATTTTGCCGCTCGACGTTCTGGGAAGAAAGTCCCCTGTCACGAACTCTATCTTCCGGGGATATTTGTATGGCGCAGCATACTTCTTGCAGAAACCCTGTAGTTGTTTTCTAAGAATGTTCTGATCAGCGTCTTTGAACTCTGTTGTTAGGACGACAAAGGCTTTGATGACCTCGCCTCTTGTTTCATCCGGAGACGATACTACTGCGGATTCAGCAACGGCTGGATGCATCTTCAGTGTCGATTCCACCTCAAATGGGCCTAGTATGTGATCAGTCATTCGTGTAGCCGTGTACCAAAAATACACAAACGCACCTATTCGGTAACCGGAGGTGATGATGACATCATCCGCCCGGCCCACAAACCAGATATAGCCGTCTTGGTCACGATGTGCCTTATCGCCGGTCAAGTACTATGTCTAGACCTCACCGTTCGTTGTATATGTTTTTTCTTTTCGGTGAATTGTGATGTCATCTTCAACATACCCATCGAAGATTCCAAAAAAGTCGCTTCTATCTTTCCCAGTGCTCAATAGGACTGCTATATTACCTTCTTCTCCATCAGCCGTGTCGACTCCAGTGGACGTAATAATGTGCAGCGGAACACCTGGCGCGGGCTTCCCCATGGATCCTGGCCGAATGTTGGAGCCTTTGAGGTTACCACACAGCAGGACTGTCTCAGTCTGACCATAACCCTCATGTATTTCCAGACCAGTCATTTGCTGCCATTGCCGAGTGACCTCAGCGTCAAGTGCTTCGCCGGCAGCTGTGCAGTGTATCAATGCTTTCGGACGGTTCTGCTTGAAGTGTTCTTGATTCGGCGTCAGAACCAAGTGTCGAAAAACAAGGGGTGCGGCGCAAAGCGTGGTAACTGGATATCGGTGTAGTATGTCGATCGTTCGTTGGGGACTGAAAGCCTCACGATCATCGTACACGAAGAGTGATGCGCCGCAATTCCAAGCTGCAAAAAAAGACCACGCAGCTTTTCCCCAACCTGAAAGCCGCAGAGTCAGCATCGAATTCTCTCTCTTGTAGTTCTCAGCAAGAAGATGTCATACCCTGCTCTGCGGTATTCCAAAGAACTTTGCCTGGGGCCAGCTGATACCAGTACTTGCCGGTGTTCGCGTGTGCTGTGCTCCATTAGTACATTTAAATGGCCAGAAACTGTACATCCTTACCGAGAGGGTAAGAGATTTGGTTGTGTCGCACCATCTTGGGTGGTCTGGATGTCCCTGAAGTGAAATAGATCAAAGCTGGACAAGACCAGTGTCTCTGCATATCTTGAAACTTGGCCTCTGCAGGAATTGTCTCCAGCGAGGAATAGAGCGACATAGCTCGATTGCTTGGAGAATCCCCAACTTGAATGACTTTCTCAACTGTAGGGCAGGCCTGTTGCACAGACAAAAATTTCGCCACACTGACTGCATCCCCGATGAACACCTTGGCTGTACTTTTGACGCATCTGTATTGTATGTCCTTATCGGTACATAAAGTTGTTGCAGGAGAAAGGACGATACCACTGCGGAGGGCCCCAACTGCTATCTCCCACCTTCAAAAAATCAGCCAATCCTCACAAGAGACGTGTGCAAACCAACCATGCAGGTACTCGGGGAAGAACCATGATCATCGTATCGCCCTCTTTTACGCCCCATCGCTCGAACAAGACAGCAATACGATGCGATTGGCGTGCAAAGTATTTGAAGCTCATAGTCTTTGTGCAGCTCTCATCTTGCGACACCCATTGCAGGGCTTGCAGATTGCCCGGCAAGGATGCCCAATAGTCGATGACGTCGACCGCGAAATTGAACGATTCTGGTCTCTGGGAAGCCATTGCGGAGAAATCAAAGCAACTAGGTTGTTTTTTTACACAGAAAAGATTCTCCTGAGTAGTACTCTTACGACATATTCAATCTCTATAGTTTCAGAGCTGGAGAATCGGATATCTAGCCTCACTTATCTCTGCTGTCATCTCTCCAGTCGAGACCTACAACAGCCTCGGGTGCGTGCTATGCTGTTCTGAACCCGAGGCATCTTGCGTGAGAATTTGAGTGAGACTAGCTAATCTGGATATCGTATGTAGGTAGGGAATATGTGGGGACGGGCTTGGCGCGGGCAGTGGTGCGGTTTGCCGAACTCAGAACCCTGCAAGCCCTAATGTACAATACCTATCGAAAATATTGTATGCGAGGAAATAGTGCATCGAACTGGAAGTTGATGCGCATCAACTCTGTGTCATTGTATTCATCAAGATCATCGGCACGTCGTACCCCAGCCAGTCACGTAGGGAACTCCTTCACAGCCTCAAATCAGTCCAACGTTCGTTGCATTGGTCTCCAGCTGTCTGCATCTCGACCTTTCTCGTATCGCGATGGAGCCACCAATCCAAGGTCTTGTCAAAATCGATCTGGAAGACTCGGGTCGAATCGCGATCGTCAAATACAATCGGCCTGAATCGGGGAATTCTCTCCATCCAGACCTTCTCTCACAGATGTTATCTGCGATGAGATGGGCAGATACTCAGTCTGAAGTACAGATCATTGTTCAGACAGGCGAAGGCAAATTTTTCTGTTCCGGGATGGACCTGATGAACACGCAGGCGCCCATGTCGTTCGCTCTCGGTTCCGACTTCCACCAACTGAACAAGACCATCATCTCTTCCCAGAAGCTACTCATAGCTGCTGTCAATAGTCCATCTGCTGGTTACGGTGTGAGTAGCCTTGCGCTCTTCGATCTTGTCTACAGTGTTCCCGATGCTTACTTCTTCACGCCATTTGTCAAATGGGGAATGGCTCCTGAAGGAGCTTCGAGCTACACGCTCCCCAGAATTATGGGATACCAGAAAGCCGCTTCTCTCTGCTTAGCTGGGGAAAGAATCACAGCCAAAGAAGCCGAGGCATTACACCTGGTGACCAAGGTTTTGCACACGGAAGGAGAGGGATTTCTACCTGCAGTAATCGATATCGCACAACGGATTCTAAAAGCGCCATCGGGGGCTCTCAGGACAACTAAGATGCTTATGAAGCAGCCGATCCTTCAGCATCTGCTCGACGCAAACGTTCGAGAGTGCGCAATCATCCACAAGGAGAGATATGGTTCAGCGGAGTACGAAGTAGCGGTTGGTCAGTTTCGAGTGAAACAAGAGCAGAAACGTCAGTTCAGAGGCAGGCTCTAGATCAACGGTTGATTGCTTGTTAGGCCTCACTTGATAGAAATCCTCAAGCTTACTATAGCAACCTCCTCATCTTCGCAAAGAACAGCTACATGGTTTTAAAGCCATATTTCATTCATAAGTTAGACAAGTTGGCAACAGTCCATAGACCGCATAAGACGTCATGATATGTCAAGATGTGTCGGTAAACAGAACAAGCGCTTAACTCGATTGCGCGCGGTTACTTACAAAGACTACATTCAAGCTGATAATAGAGGATCGATAGCTATTATGGTCAGATTCTGGACCCTTTTGATAGAATATACGCAGGTTTGAGCACAACCATGTTTCATCCTTATACCTGCGAACACCGGCACCGAACTTTACATCTGGACGCCGCCAGCATGAGCACATTCGAAGTCCTCCGCACTAAAGTCCGGGCCTTTGCCTTTGAACACTGCTTTCTTTGGATACGGGCAGAGACGGTTTGTGCGCCTATGTGGGTCGGTGCCTATTAAAGATTCAGGTGCTGTACCATTCTCCACCCATGCAACAAGAGCATCGAAGGTTCCTTCTGGTAGTCCACCAATTCCACCGGTGCAATGCTCAACGCCTGGCGCTTCGAACAGGCGGTAGTAATCGTGGACACGTGTGTCTTTTCGAGCGACCGAGTCGTAGTACCTGCGCGAGCCGTGGTAAGGGATATACTCATCCGCCTGGGTAAGTAATGTTAGATAAAGGGATGGAGATTTTCTCAGAGAAGTGTACTTACAAGCCCATGGAATGTCAATAATTTTCCTCCAGCCTTTCGGAATTTAGTAAGGTCTGGCGATTTGGTGCCTATGATGGATGTGTATTCTTTGACGGTCGAATGGAATGTGTCGATGTAATCTTCTCGTGTCATGTTGTTGAAGTCGAAACCAGGGTCTTTCGCTGCAAAGAGTCGAATCCAATCAGTGAAGAGTGTCGTTCGGTCAAGTGTACAAGTTCCGTTCGCTGAGCAAGTGGTTCCCAAAATCAGGGTTACGTTCGAAGTGTATCCCGCGCCAGGCCAAAGAAGGGTGCCATTAGCTGTACGCAAACCGTGCCACACTGCGTCCATGGCAGCAGCGGCAGCGCTGGAGATGTTTGCAGGGCCGGGTGGTGACGCGGAGCTGCAGTTTGCGGGACTTCCGACCAGAGTGTATGGGTCGAAGAAGCAGGCATCTGGATCTGATATAATACCATCAATGAGACCATCCAGACCATCACAAGTTGCTGTAACCGCTTGTATAAGAGTCTGGTACTCGCAAGGGTACGGTTGTTCACCAATCTCTTTCAGAACCTGTTGTGGGAATGCGGATGTCATGAAGAGTTCGGCGTAATTGATCGCGGGAGCTGCTGCTGCGATGCCGTCAAATACCTCTGGATATCTTTGAGCGAACATGTAGCCCTGCCTTCCACCTTGAGAACACCCATTCCAGTAGGACTGTGAGGCGGATTTGCCGTAAAAGCTATCAATGACAGCCTTTGTGGCGAGAGCTCCATCGTTGAGTGCTTTGGCAGCAAAATTCTGAAGTGTCAGATAATCAACATTTCCCGGGCTTATGAGTGCCCAATCTTCTGCACTCAATGCATCATCGGTCGATACGCCAGCATCGACCGTCGATGTGGCGTAGCCTTCACTAACAGCACCCTTCATTGCTGTGAAAGAAGCAAGATTGCTGCCCGCGACCCAACCACCACCACCAACCATTTGCAGACGTCCATTCCATGCGGAAGGAAGGGGAAGCCAGATCTGAGTATGCAAAGTATCCTCTTGGCCTGGATGGGTGTGTGTCAGGGTAATATTACAAAAGTCGATAGGCCGAATTCCAACAGGCCCATGGTTGAAGTATGCACCAGGAGGGCCAGATAATGAATAGTTCTGTACTAAAGAAGCTTCGATGGAGAGGAACTCTGCTCCAAATATGGTTGGAAGAGGTATAGCGCCGGGCGCGCAATTGCCAGAGATGGGTGAGAGAATCATCGTTGGTTCTGAGGACGCGGTTGAGCAACTGGTATGTTGCGAATTCAGGTTGAGACGAGTAGATATATATATCCCTGATTGACTTCACAGACCTTTTAGTTAACTCCGAAGGCTACACATAATGTCGCAGTCAACGCACAACGATTCGCGGACCGATATATACAGCCGAACACCCCTGTTAACCTTCCCTACAACACTCATGGGTCTTACCGTCGCATGACTAACAACCTGTATAATTGAGGGTGATTACACACTTGACAGACTACTGTAGCCCGCTGCCGAGGTTGATCGAGATCTGAAAACGCCTACAGGATAACGCCCTTTACCGAAAAGATGAAAGTCAGGCTTAGGTTTAGGGACCAATTTACTGAGAGGTTTTCCGGATTGTTTATCAGCGCTACGTAGCAGACGAAAGAAAATCACGAACAGGCCCTAGCAGAACAAGCCGTACGAGTCCTTGGCGAACACAAGCTGCACAGCGTGCGTATCGATCACAGCCGGGCGGAATGGGCGGAATATCAAAACGGCGGTTTATCCTACGCGAACGACAAAGTTAGTGAATTGTGCACAGATACAAGAGCAGTACCTGCATCGTGCTCTGTTTCGTTGGTGGACAGGGTTGGCGGTGGACGGCTTGGTGCGCGGAAACGTCGGGAAGGAGGATACCGTGCCCGTGCACGCTTTGCACGCGGCAGGCCTGTGCACGCGCGCGTCAAATAATACTACTATTTCTTAATACAATAACTTAACCCCACAATATTGCTTCATGCTGCGCTTAAAGAGGTAATTACAGCAGATATAGCTAGTAATCTTAACTATATATATATTGCAAAAAATATAGTATTATATACTTAATATTATTACAATGCTATAGAGGCAAAAATAGGTTATATTAAGCAGCTAACTTATTATAATAAAAACTTATTAAATAATAAGAATTAAAGCTTTATATCTATATTAAGAGGCTTATAAAGAAATTCTTATACTTTATAAGGTAAATAGTATAAAATTTTATATTTAATATAGCCTAGAGAAGCATCTCTAAGTAATAAAATACTAACTTTCTTAACTATTACTATTAGAAACTTAAATATTAATAAGTAATAGTAATAAATTTATAATACTTTAAAGCTAACTTATAATATACCCTATAGGTAAGTAGATTAATAGGTAAGCAAATTACTTTTACTAAGCCCTTACTAAAGTATCCTCTATATACTAATACCTTAATAATAACCTAATCTTAATATATTAAAGAAAGCTTAAATATAGCTTATACTTTAAGCTCTTAAATAAGATATAAAACTCTTATAGTAATATACTATAGCTATCTATAATATTCCTTAAGCTATACTAAGCTATTAACTTACTAGATAACCTTTATAAGGTAATACTATACCTAACTTATAAGAGCTAGATAATCT